>JAXGGA010017973.1:0-23075 GCA_038373865.1 Uloborus plumipes | reverse complement strand
TTTGCTCCATAATGCAATTTTTCCTGATTTTTTGACAAAAGAAACCGCTGTATTTACGGACATACTCCGTAATTTTTACACTTCGGCGCAACCAACCCAGGTGCCGGTTTAAAACCGTAAATTTTAGTCGATTTTTTTACAGTACCGAAAGAGTTCCTTCTAGTGTCCATGAAAGGATGCATTTAGCTTTGTAGAAAAACACATTTTAAAAGAAACGGACGTCTGGGAAACTAAATTTCGGTTCAAAAATTTGACATAATCAAATCTCTACTGTATAACAAAACACAAAACAGGAAAATGTCTCTGCATAAATTCTTTTTTACTTATGTTCCATTGTTTTTGCTTAAAGCTACTACTGTATTTATTTATTTATTTATTTTTGCTTTTATTAAACGAATAAAAAATATAGATAAACGAATAAAAAAAAATATAACACGTAATAAGCATAAGGGCAAAGGGAAATACCTACATTCTTCATTTTTCATGAATAAAGATTTCATCTGAAGTAAATCTGATTTCGATGATTCCATGCTTGTTAGTATGAGTGGGAAATTTTTTAAAAGCTAAATATTCAGAAAAATTCAAAAATATCTAAAACGTAATGTAAAAAGTTACAATAGTAGTTGCAGTACTTCAGCCTTTCATTTATTAATTTTATTTATTTATTTTTTGTTAATTAATTTCGTCCTCCTTACACTAAGTAGTTTTATTTTCATTCCAGCTATTAGCTGGATTCATACATTCTGGGGCATTCCCCGCCACTTTCCTTCTTGCTACACTGAGAAAAAAGTTGAATAAATTTCCTCAAACACGTTTTTTTAAAACGTAACCGAACTTAGCGAGAAAGTGCTTATGACGTCGCAATTCGAAACTACAGTGCTATTTGCATAACATTTTCACTCATTATTATGTACAAGTGGATGCGACAAAATTTTCTATTTATTCAACGAGGAAAAAAAATCTTAAAGCAAGTAAAAGTACATCCGGGGCAATGGAAGTAAATGCTCTTTTTATTTAGTGCTGAGGGTTAAAAAAATGGCGCATTAGCATTCTTTTCAGAAAGTGAAACTACTGAGCGAAAAATAAAAATTATTTCTAGAGAAAAAAATACTTTAATTAGTTTATTTAATTTGATCATCAACATTAAAACTGCATTAGAATAATTTCTGTTTTCAAAACAAATTTGCATTTCTTTTGAAGTATAATTAATGCTTAACTTGTTTCAAACTTTATTGTAATTAGAAATGTTTGCATAGGCAAATAGTACAAACGCATTATTGAATGTAAAAAAAACTCTTACAAAAAACGACAATTTCAAGCGCAAAAAGGCATTTTATTAATACATATCCTATATTAACTAAACGAATCTATGTTTTGAAAATTATCATTACTATTTCTCTGCAAAAACTTAGTGCGATTTTTTATTGATAACTAATCAGCAAATTGAAGTATTTTAGTTCTTTTCTGTTTACCATAACAAAGCTAAATAGTTTTTTTTCTTCACACATTCCTTTTATTGAAAATATTTCAAAAAGATGAAGACAATACTTCAAGAATATTGATGTGGATATAAATCTAACAAATCAGTTAACGTTTAAAGATACAAAAATGTTCTTAACATTTCCTATAATATACAGAACACGTTCTCATGCAACTAAAAAATAAATGCGCCACGGATTGTTGCTAATGATTTTAATGCATAATACAAATTGTACTTCAAAATGTCAACTCTTATTTACGATGACTTTGAGAGAAAAGAGAAAATTAGAAGCTGGGATTTTTTTTTGTAATTCCTTCACTTTTTATAAATTAACTTCTTGCTTGGGAAAGCAGTGAAGCTCCCACAGAACAAAAAAATTAGTTTCAATCCATATTTTTGCTGACCTGAAGAAAAAACAAAGTTTCAATTTAAACATCCGCTTCATTTGAAAGCACAAAATGTGCAACTTATACTTTGTCTGTTGTTTTTTGTATATATTTTTTATAAATCAACACCTACATTGTGTTTAAATTGGGTTTGCGAATATTTTAATGTCATTATAATCGAAGTTCGAATTTTTAACAACTTAAAGTACATTTAATTGTTAATAAATTTTAATAATTTTGTGAGTTCAAGCTCATTAGCTTTTGTGTAGCATACATGAAAAGTAATGACAATTCCTATTTGAAAAATAGCTTGATTTCAATGAACTGTAACTCAGGTTTTTCACCTTCCATCATCTTTTCATTAGCACCACTATAAATAACAGATTTTTTCTATCAGAATATTTATATACACAACCAAATGTACTTCAGATTCCCAACAATATTAGGCTTCTAGTGTAATAAAATTTTCTGCAGTCTTAGCCTAATTATGCCAATTCTTCATAACTGTCAGTATTTCAAACTTATTTTTTCATCCTTATTCGAAAGAACACCATCGAAAAAAAAACCTCATTTCGATGGGGAAAAAAAATTCTTTCTAATGGCACCAACAAAAAAATGATGGGAGGTGACAAACCTGAGATACAGGGAGTTGAAAACAGGCGATTTTTTATTAAAATGATTTTGATACACACTTTGGAAGACAATATTTTTTACAAAATCAATATTTAAGCTCTGCAGCTGTAAAACATTAAAACCAAGTATTTGGACAACAGAGCTACGAAATATGAACCTTTGAATTTGTTTGGTTAACAATTTCTGAATCCAGGAAAAAGATTGCCCACTGCTTTTTTTCGTCAGTTAACATGCGTGTTACACAAAATTTAATAAGCTCAATCTCACAAAAAATACTGGAGAGTATTGATAACCAACTCTGTGACAGTCATAGGGCCCTGCTCCACATTAAAAAAGCAGAAAAATAAAGCATAAACGTAAAATGGGTAAAATAGTGGGTATGTCATAAAAAAAAAGTTTTTTTTTCGACTTGGTACACGCACTTTCCTATGTATTCACTCATTTTGAGTTGCTTGGTACAAAAAAAGGTTTTTGGAAAAAAATTTTAGCTACCGGGAAAACGCAATTAATCCGGTGTTTTTTTTCAAAAAATTCACTATTTTCAGGTTGAATACGCAATATAGCTGCGGGAGTTTTTTAAAAGATTGTTCTTCTAACTTAAATGCATGTTTTCAACTCTAATGAACATACTTTTCTTATAAAAAATGCAGTTAAATATACATATCGTCTCTTTTTGTTTTTAAAAAGAGCAGAAACTATCGGTAATCGTTCCTACTGAAACGGGTTACGCTTCTGGTCAATCGACACCGCTGTCTTCGTTAGGCAGTCAGCTGTTCAGGGGAAAATGCCACCTGCATCTGGGAAGTGATCCCCATTTTGCTAATTAACGCTCCCCCCCCCCCCCAAAGATAACTTTTGACCAGCAGACGCGTTTTCACTTAAATGTCTCTCATCCTGCCGAAGATTTTCCGACAAAAGGCAAATTGAGATTCTCTTTTTTGTTTTATTAAAGGATGGATTGATTTCCACTAAAAACCTGGAAAGCAAAAGACACTAATAATTTTAAACATCGAAGAAGTCGGACTTACAGTTCGACTCTCCCGAAAGCTAGTGCCGTCGTGTAATATTATGACTCGAGGAAATACCCTGGAATTTTTATAGTATAGCTGTACGAAGTAAATGAAACTTCCTTGATATTAGTAGAGCAGCCATTACTTCAGTCAGGTTTGCTGTGTCATCAACCGCGGCAGATGCTATCATATATAGCCTTTTGGGTAATCTTGTGAAGGCAGAGCCATCTCGGTGAAGATAAAAAACATCTCGTGTGCAATAGCAAAAGGGTGTTTCATGCTTCATGTTAAAGAGTATGTTATGAAGCACTCAAGAGCAGAGGAGAGTTCCAATATCGCAAAAAGTAACATTACTGCAATTTTTGTAGAAAGCAGGAAGCACAACATTCTAACTCTTAGTCACGATGAGAACCCTGGTAGCTTTCGGGGACATGCTACACTCAGGAGACATGCTACATTACATCGAAAAACTCCTCCATTACATACTTTTTAGATCTTTCTTTCTGCTGGCTTCACATCAACGAGCAGATATTAAGTCATATAGTCGCAAAACTTGACGGACCAACTTCTCCAGAAAAGGAATGGATTGGTACTGTAGGTAAACTCTTTTCCCAAGTTGAGTTTCTTGAGGAAAAAACAAAGTTTAAGCCAATTTAATTTTTGGAGCCCCTTGTTAATATGGATGAAAATGTTGCTAGTCAGTCGATCAGTTCCGTGGAAGGCAGAAGTATTGAAGCTCACTGATGGGCGGAACTATTTCCACCCCTAATTGATACTATTTTGTCAAATGCAAAGGCATTTTTACCTTAGTCCTCAGAGTAAAGAAGAGCAATGAGTAAATTTTCTGGAATAGCCCAAAAGGACCCGTTTTTTATACAGGAAACTTTGTTTTTTTCCCTCAAGAAAGTCAACTTGGGAAAAGAAAGTCTGTAATGGGGGAGTATTTCGATGTAATGTAGCATGCCTCCTTTCCAGCCAGACATTTAATTGAAGGTATCGCTGCCAATTAGTTGAAGGCAAATGTCTATACCTATGTCTTTCAATCAGTCACATAATCCTATTTCACATTGCTCAGCCAGTTTTTCCTTTGTTGTCTTCTTCTAGTGTATAGTGAGTGAGGTAGCGATCTCCACGCTCTTCTGTTACGGTCTTTCTTTGATGATGCTTTTCCGAAAGCTACCAGTGTTCTCATCGTGACTAAGAGTTAGAGTGTTGTGCTTCCTGCTTTCTACAAAAATTGCAGTAATGTTACTTTTTGCGATATTGGAACTCTCCTCTGCTCTTGAGTGCTTCATAACATGCTCTTTAGCATGAAACACCCTTTTGCTATTGCACATGAGATGTTTTCTATCTTCACCGAGATGGCCCTGCCTTCACAAGATTACCCAAAAGGCTATATATGATAGCAACTGCCGCGGTTGATGACACAGCAAAACCTGACTGAAGTAACGGCCGCTCTACTATTATCAAGGTAGTTTTGTTTACTTCGTACAGCTATACTACAAAAATTCCGAGGTATTTCCTCGAGTCATAATTAGGGATGCACCGATAAGCAAATTGGCCGATTACCGATTACCGATTAATCGGTTGTTGATAATCGGCCGATTAATCGGCTGAGCCGATTAATGATAAGGATGATTGTTTTTAACACTGCCAATTTTAAAATCACTGTTTTAACTCCCTCATACAATTCCGAGTTAAGAAATAGTAAGTAATTTATTTCCGAATGAAGTTTTTTTTTCCATTTTCCTAATTTTCACAAAATTATTTTAATATTTTATCAAATTTTTTAGAACCAATTTCCGTATTATTGTCAACAGTATTACATTAACACATTGTTAATTATGTTAATTGGACATAAAAATTCAAAAAAGGGAGGGGGAGTCTGTAGTGAGCACTCCAAATTAGGAGTACTTTTAGTTTACATTTTTTAATGCTTAGTAGAAATTTTATTCTCTTTTATTATTTGTGAAAATTATAGGTTATCTAAAAGCACTGTACTAAGGAGAAAACTGTCGCCACATGAAAAATAAGTTGGAGAATTAATTCATTAAAAACTTTATATCAACTACGAGGATTATTACTGTAAATAAAATTATTCATCATTGTTTCTTAGTGAAGGTATACTTTGAAGAATAACATTTGAAACATATATTTGGCCGATTAATCGGCCCAATTTTGCCGATTGTTAATAATCGGCAAAGTGGCCGATTATGGCCGATTAATCGGTACTGCCGATTAATCGGTGCATCCCTAGTCATAATATTACACAACGGCATTAGCTTTCAGGAGAGACGAACTGTAAATCCGACTTTTTCGATGTTTAAAATTGTTAGTGCCTTTTGCGTTCCAGGTTTTTAGTGGAAATCAATCCATCCTTTAATAAAACAAAAAATATAATCTCAATCTGCCTTTTGTTGGAAAACGCAACTAATATAAAAATCTTAGGCAGGATGAGAGACATTCTAGTCAAAAGTTATTTTTTTTGGGGGGGGGGGATAAATAAGTTAATTGGGGGGGGGGTCACTTCTTTAGTTTGCAGGTGGCATTTTCCCCTGAACAGTTGACTACCTAACGAAGACACCGGTGTCAGTTGACCAGAAACGTAACTCGTTTCAGTAGGAACGATTACCGATAGTTTCTGCTCTTTTTAAAAACAAAAAGAGACGAAATGTATATTTAACTGTATTTTTTATAAGAAAGTACGTTCATTAGCGTTGAAAACATGCATTTAAGTTAGCAGAACAATCTTTTAAAAATCTCCCGCATTTATATTGCGTATTCAACTAGAAAATAGTGATTTTTTTGAAGAAAAAAAAACACCGGATTAATTGGGTTTTCCCGGTAGCTAAAATGTTTTTCCAAAAACTTTTTTATGACATACCCTATTAAATAGTGTTCCTATGGTAAGTACCCGGATTTTCGGTTTCTGCCTTCGGTTTCGGTCGCGTTTTCTGCTGATGTGGAGCAGGGCCCTTACAATTTAATCTGATTGTGCTTTTAGAAAGACTAACCGGTTTACTTCGTACTCAGTAAGCAGTTTTTATTTCTACAATCAACAAAGTGTTAAAATTATGTTAGTGTTCTGTTCATATCTATATTTATCTACACTGTAAAAAATAAATGTCGTTCTTACAGCTAATTGTAGTAGTAAACTGCAAATTTGCTAGTGTACAGTAGTATACTGCAAAGTTGCTAGTTTTTTAGTTTATTACTCTGCATTTCAGTTTTACAGTTTATTACTCTGCATTTCAGTTTTACAGTTTATTACTGTGGATTTTGCAGTTTCAAACTGGAATCTATGATGTCAGTATAACACTGTTGTTTTTATAGTATAATACAGCTAATTTTATGGTAATAAACTGTAAAGCTACTAATTTTACGGTAATAAACTGTAAAATAGCTAGTTTTACAGTAAAAAACTGCTTTTACAGTTTTAAATTGGAACCTCTACTGCCAGTATTATGCTGTATAATCAACACTTTATTTTTTGCAGCGTTTGTTTGGCAACACAAAGTTACTTTTGAAATTTTACAATAGCGATCTTTCAGTCGGTTCATAAAATTTATGTTGATTGATTTTTGTCATTAACGGTTTTATACGTTTATACTCTGCAAGGTCAATGCCAAACTACTAAAATGGTTTTGAAAGTTTATCACAAAGGGTCTTTTTTTTCAATAGTTTTTTTGAAACGTTGAATATCCTCTTACATTTGTTTTATAAGAAAAGCAAGTGTTTATCGTGAAATTGCGGACAGAATAAATTTAAGAATTCTTATTTCATTTTATGCTTGTTATTTTCATTGCAACTTTTCCTTAAAATTAGAACGTTTTTTTAAAAAGCTAAATTGCCTATTTTGTAATACGCAGCGGTTCGAAACGTTTTAAAATCCTTCATAAATTACTTTCATAAAAATCATTGATACTTTATTATACACAAATAAATGGGAATCAATGAAAGACTATGTGATTATTTACTTCATTTTGTTTCATGCTTTTAAATTTTCTAACAACGCAACCCCAAATCCGTGCCCGGCACACGCTAACACCTGATTATCCTAGCTTTTGCGCCTTTTCTATTTAAACTCTCCCGGAACTTTGGTTCTTTCTATTTCTTGCTTGGCACTGAAGAAGGAATCTTTAAGCCTTTGAAACATGTTTGCAGATTTTTAAACTGGACTTATTTGTGCTTTTAGACGTTGCTTTTTGGTTTTTACTCAATATGTGATTAGTTGATGCCAATTAGTGAAATTGATAAACAAAATTTAAAATGTTTCGAGCTTGATTTTATCATTTTAGCGAAAATGACCCGTATTTATCTATATCCTCCCCCTCCCCTCCTTTTTTTTTTTGCAGGTCAGTAGTGAATATTTAAGACTCTTACGTTGTACTAAGATCGAGGTTTTTGAATGTCTTCTTTTGATGAGTTGCGAATGTTTATGGTGAATATTTATGTATTGTATTTATTCTCACATTCCTTATCTTATGAAAATAGTGCATTACAAAAATGATAAAGCATTTTAGAAGTACCGTTTTTAGCTCTTCAATCAGATGATAAACACTTATCCTTGGAGATGAAACACACCCAGAGATTCTTTCCTTTGTTGCTTAAAAAAGCACCAAAGAATATCGTGTAGGAGAATGTGAAATGAAGGGAAATCTTATATTATTAAAAACTGAGGGTATCTTCTTTCTCCCGAACGCCATTGAACTGACCATTCGAACTAGGTATCGATAAATTGCTATTTTTTTTTTTTTTTCAATCTTCATTGAAACTAATTTACCTTATTGTACAATTTTAAGTAGCGGAGATATTAATTAAAAACGTCTTTTTGCACCTTTGGATCTTTGCTCCGGATTTTTGGAAACAACCCGGAAGTACTATTAAAAAATCCAACTTGGAACCGTGCCTTCTCCTAAATCCTACACTATCTCTCTATTCCTCTCTCTATCTATTTCTCTCTCTCTCTTCACCAATCTCTCACCTCGGAAGTAACTTGTTTCCATTAATCAAAGAATGGACACCGAATAATTCGAATAACTTAAGTGGACATTATTTTCAGGGGCGGCCCTAGCGCCGGACATTCCGGACCCCTGTCCGGGGCGCCAAATTTTAGGGGCGGCATTTTGGTACGAATATCTAAAATAAATTTTTGTTTTAGAAAAGAAAATGTACAAAATTATTTAACAAACATCCTTCTTTTTGTTGCTTGGAATCTTGAAAAGTATGAATGTAGCGATATTTAAGTGTGTTATTGAAATGTATCCACTTCCAACACATTTTTGACTATTGCAACATTGCCCACTAAAATAAACAAGTCTTTAGAAACTATAATATATCTCTTATTATAACTTAGACATTTAAAAAACAAAACAAATTAACTACAGTAGACAGCTTTTTTAAGCATGTAAAGTTTTTGAAATTGTTGATGGAAGACAGGGGTGCCCCGAACATAGTTTTTTGGGAGGAGAAAAATTCTCAACCCACCAAATGAAGCTATAAATTGTACCGAATCCAAATCATCATTTAAGATTTGCCGAATAAGAAATGTTTTTAGGGGGTCACAGTGTCCTCCCATCAGGTACCCCGTAATGAAATATTTGGAAATTATATTGACTGATAGGAATCACGACATATAAATGCGCTTGACCTAACACAGAGGTAGTACACCTATAGGTTCTGGGAACCCCTTAGGGTTTCCTAATAGCTAAAAATAATCTGCAGAAAATGTGAAGAATTTTTTTTTTAAAGATTTCTGACCAATTTTAGAAGACTGAAAAAAAAATAATAATAATAAATTTGCATTTTATCTTCAATATAATTCGCAAAAAATCCACAAAATGTTTTTTTTTTCTTTTAGTTTTCTATGAATATTCTGTAGTTTTTTTTTTTTTTTTTGAAACTTGTTTCAAACATGGTTAAATTTTCTGCAGATTTTTAAAAGCTTTTTAGTAGATTTTTTTTTCAGGGTTCTTGGAAATTCGAAAATGGCTTAGCTAGTGATTAATACTTTCTCAATCACAGAGCCGAACTTTAAATGAAATTTCAATTTTTATGAACGATCAAACATTGTTTAATCTTTCCAAATTATTTTTTTAAGATATTTTCCTCCTCAGAAAAAAAAAATTATCTTGAATCGAAGCTACTTTTCACAACTGACCCCTCTGAACTCTTGATAATTGAAAGAGAACAACAAATTGATGCAACGAACAAGAGGGTCTGGAAAGTGACTAACAATTAGTTTTTCTTTAGTCTTTGCAAAAGAAGGTACAATTTTTAAAAAGTTTTTGTTTGCATATTTTTCTCCTGATAAATTTTTAGTCTTAATTACTCCTCTTACGGCCTCAAAGTGCAGAATCTTAGATATCTTTTCAAATTTTTTCTCTGGGGAGAAACCCCCGAACCCCCTGAAATTGATTATATTCTATATTCCATTTAAAGTGGTCACTGCATCATTTTCTTCATGCTGATCCAACTTCAAAGTTTATGAAAAACACACATCCACAAAAAGAAAAAGAGAAAAGACAGCTTGAGCATTAAAAAAAGAAACATGAGGTTAGCGAAAAAGATACACTTAGATGACAAAAATGGCCAGTTTTGCTTACAATAAAGTTTTCCGAACTACAAAAGGGGTCCCATATCTAAAACAGCGTGGCATCCCGTTCGGTCCAAATCTTACCCTGAATATCGGATTTTATTTCGTCATGCTGTTTTTATTTCACAACTTTTTTTTTAGTGACTCGTATTTATCAGCATTTTTTTTTTCTATTTTTACGCTTTAATCATGAAGAGAGACGGCATTTTGCATTTTTGTCCGGGGCGGCAAAACTGCTAGGGCCGCCCCTGATTATTTTGATGCAGGCAAAAAGTCGATCTCTTAAGAAAGGCCCACGACGAGCCTCTTCTAAGTTCGAATATATGGAGGTAACAGTAGTCGAGGAGGCCGCCGAAGGCTGGTGATCTCGGCGCCTTGTTGGTTAGTAGTTTAACGAATTTTCGGCTGTCATAGTCAAAGAATTGGAAATAGGTTTAAAAATTATAGTGCATAAAAAGTGGACAATGATAGTTGTACTGAAACGTTGTTTTTTGCTTCTTAGCAGAAAAATTTTAAGCTTTAAAAAAGAAGAACAATATCTTTTTACCCCATACATGGTGCACAATGGGTAATTAAAATATATTTCTAAAAAAGTCTTCTACTTGATTATTAACAATATTTTTCTGTGAATAAATGAATAAATAAATGAATTAAAGAATAAATAAATTAAGAAATGAATTAATCAAATAATTAAGTAATGAATAAGTAAAGGCATAAATAAAATAGGGAATGTATGAAAAAAATAAATTAATAAAAGAATAAATGTATAAAGGAATGTAAATTTATGAATAAATGATTTTTTTTTTTTTTTTGTGTCTATGACTTAGCCAAACTAAATAACTCCATGTATCCTTATAACTGCTTTTGCGATTTGTTGGATGTTATCGTCATAAAGGTCTATAAGTGACGGCAATACATCAATTTCTCTCAGGTTCGCACTTATTGCTGGACACTCAAAGATATGACAAGGTGTAAGCTGTGTATCTGGGCAACCACAACAGTTTCTAAACACCCTTCTATCCTCTTCATCAATATTCATTTCCCTGCGATGGCCGGTTCTCAGCCTGGTTATAGTTTTTGTTATTGATCGACTTGTATTTATTTCACAAAGCTGGTGTTTCACTTGGATTGATTTATCTCTAAGTTTAGATTTAGCTATTGCGTTTGCATCTTGGAGATAGACGCTGTTGTTGTTACTATTAGGGTCTCTGGTCTCCTTGGCTAATTTATCAGCATATCGTTTCCTGCTATTTTAACATGTGCAGGTATCCACTGAAGTGTACAGGTCTTGTTCATAGCCTGAATCTCTTGAAGACCTGAGATGATTTCATGGGTGATAGAAGAGTGCTCCTTTGAAATTGCCTGGAGGGCGGCCTTGGAGTCACAGAAAATCACTAGGCCCTGTGCCTGTTTAGTAGGGGGAAGGGTCCTATACATATTAAGTGCCTCCAAAATAGCTCGTAGCTCGCAGGTGAAGTTGAAGGCTACTTTTCCTGCACTGAATTTGCCTTGGTAAGGGGTATCATCTGGAGCAATTAAAAACACACCAGAACCTCTATTGGTGATAGTTTTGTCAGAGGAATCATCTGTATATGCATGAACAAACTTTTCTTTTGGAAATTTTTCAGTTGTATTAAGTCCCTTTCTCCTAATGATATCACTCTGTTCATTTTTGCTGCATGCCTCCAGAAGGTCGGTATGAATGTTGGTATTGAGTGGAAGCTTTTTGCGAGAGATAGGCTCCCGAACAATGTTCCATTTGTTCTGTTCAAGGCCAATCTTTTCTCTGATATCTCTATCATATTGCATGGGTGAAGTTTGTTTTAGTCTTGACTCGGCGTTCCACCCCTCGAAGGTAATGCGAGAAATGTGTTCAAGAGCGCGACTAAAATACGAAAATTATTTCATTGATAAATGAATATATAAGTGAAATAAATTATTTCACGCTGTCCCATTCACTTACCCCGCATGCTACTCTTGACGAATTGTTTTTAACATTTTAAAATCAAGACACATCTGCCTAATATAAGGTAAATAAATACTACACTGAACATTAACAGATCTCAATAAAAACCGTAAATGTTTATAACGCAAACTTTATCAAATTTGAAAACAGCAAACATTTTTTTAATGCTTCGCACAGTTTTGCATAATAAGTTTGCATAATAAGAACACTTAAACAAGAAGTTCTGTCAAGAACTAAACGAGCCAACTTTCCCGTACATCGACATCGGCATTCTAGCATCTGATCATTATTCTCTTGATTATCTGAGGCTAAAAATTATGTCAAACATACCTTTTTAGTACTTAAAACTGATTTCTAAAAGCAAAATATACCCCTCTCATCAGATGAAAGAGACACATAAAAAGTAAGTAAATGAATAAATAAAGTTTTGTCGCACCTTTTAAAGAATGTAACTGTTACAGTTCTTCCGTAGAAAAATTCCTCAATCGTTTTGAAAAAAAAAAATTAAAAGTACAAAGTACATCAAAACACATTTTATCAAAGAAAGGAAAAAAAAAAAGAAAAAAAAAACTCGTCCGTTGATAAAATGTCTCGAATTTCACTTTTAATCCGTTGCCAGTTGTTAAATATAAATAAAGAATAAAATGCCCTCGTGAATGAAACATTTTTGTTACAAAAAAAATTGTCTGCCCAAAAAAAAATAATAATAATAAATAAAATAAAACAAATGAATAAATAAACAAAAAATCGTCTGCACAGTCAGTCATTTTTTTTTCTGAGACTGCATTTCCGCCATGCTTGCGGAGTTGAAGTCGGAATCAGAGTCCTCACAGAAGATTATTCAGAAAAGTACTTTACAAACATTATTTATCAAAACCATTTTCTTACAAAGTTAGTTTGAAGGAAATCCGACTTTAAGTTCAGGATCAAAATTCAACTTGAATTCAAATTGAAAATTTAAATACGGTACTGAAGTATCCTTGCTGAGATCCTTCCAAAAAAAAAAAAAAGTTTATTTAAATCGGACTGTTCACTCAAAAGTTATTAGAGGTGACAGCTTGCTTGAACGGTTCAATGTTGAACGAAAAATTGTTCAAATCGGAAATGTAAATACGGGAATGAAGTATCCTTGATAAGATCTTTAGAACAAAAAAAAGTTTGTTCAAATCGGACTGTTCACTCAAGAGTTAGCATCGCGGGACGGGTTGTTTCAACGGTTCAAAGTTGAACCAAAACTTGTTCAAATCGAAAAATCAAATATGGGAATGAGCTCTACTAGCCGAGATCTTTCCAACAAAAAAAAGTTTGTCCAAATCGGAATGTTCATTCAAAAATTATTAGGGGGGGGGGGCAGACAGACCGACAGACAGACCGACCGACCGACCGATACACAAGTTCCTCATCTCAGTACCCTACTTTCAAATTTTTCGATATTCATTTTCCCTTTTTATTTTTTTAACTTGGCGATATTTTTTGGACTTGGCGATATTTTTTATATGCATTAAGCTACTTTTAATACTTTTTTCGTCTTTCTTTTATTTTTAACGGGAAAGTAGGCTAAAAAGAATTTTTATTATCACATATATATAGATATTTATATTGATTTTTAGAAATTTTTATTGCTTAAATGGAGTTTATTGCATGCTTATTGCATAGTTAAACAACTGCCAGATAGATGCCACAGCAAACTATAAAATATTTTATCATTTTACTTCGCCTCACTTTTTGTACAAAAATTGTAATTTCTTCTTAATTAATTTGAAGTTAACATAAAAAATGGCGATGATAGAACGATTAAATATTGCATAATTATCCATTACGTAAAAGAATAATGAAGCAAACTCAGTTAGTAAGCTCTTTTTAAAATTTTTATCCCCCCAAAAAACGCCAAATTTCAGGAACTATGACTGTAGAATCTACAACCTTCGAAAGCAATAAGGAATTACAAATAACCAAATGCAGAATTTTTCGAAACTATACATCAAATGTTTTGGGGAAAAGAATAAAAAGAAACCGAGCACCATTATTCAATTATGCAGCCTAAGCAACACAAAAAGAATTCATTTTAATCACAACTAAAGAATTAAGAAAAAATATGTTAAATCCTTGTATTCATATTCGAGCCATTAAAATACCGCAAAGCATGGAAAAAGAATGAAATATTTGGATGTTCAATATTTAATCAAACAAAGTAAATAGCAAAGTTTTTGTTTGCCTTTCCTTCTGTAATGAAATTAGGTGTCTTTTGTTTCGGTAAGAAATAACTTATGAAAATCTAATTTCATTGTCAAGGGACTTCCAGATGAAAAAAATTATTTTTATGTTCACCTCTTTTTTTTTTCTTTTGAGTTTAATGCTAAACGCAGAAAGGTATTTTTCGTCTTTTCCTGTAATTCATTGTTACTTTTCTCTTGTATGAATATTTTTCTTACGAGGTATTTTTGTTGGGGAGTTAGGGGAAAAGTGAAATGATTAAGAAACATTTCAATTTTCAAAGTGAGCTAATTTATTTAGAAAATTACAGTACATTAAGAGAGAATATTGTATTTAAAAAAAAATATTGAAATTTTATTTTTCATATTGAGCAATTTATGTTTAAAAATAAAAGTGGAAAGTTATAACTAAGTTTTTCTTGTAATCACTAATTTTCGATTGGAGTATGAAAATAATTTTCTTTGAATGAATAAAGCAATTAATCAATGAATAACTCAATAAATGAAGGAAATAATGAATGATTAAATAGTTCAGTAAATTAAGTTGCGAACTATGAAGAACAAGTTAATCCACTATCCATTCCTTCAGTTGAATGAATGTGTAAAGAAATTGATTTATAAATGAATATGTAATTAAATAAATCAATTAATATGCATAAAAGTAAGAAAATAAATAAATTTATTGACTTGTGAATAAATAAATAAATAAATGAAACTAATTAGTTTATTTCATTGTACAATGTTAAATAATTAAATCTTTGAAAAAGGTTCAGAATGAAATCCGCTAGTATCATTGTATACATTTTTATTCTCCTATAGAAGCCATTGGAATATTTTTAATTGTTTTTACACAATTAATAAAACAATTAGCGGGATAATTTTCCTTTGATGCTTTTTAGGTGTTTTATTTTCGTGTTCTATCAAAAAGAGAACAAAGAATTTTATAATTAAAAATATATACAGGGGATTCCGTTTTTGTTGACCTTAGTGCAAGTACTTTATTTGCGGGACTTGCGAAAAAAAAATCTAATATTTATTTGTTATTTTATGAAATTTACCCGTTATGTGTAGGCTACACTTTTAAACATCAGCTTTAGAGTTCTCGGTTCTGACGAAATATCCTTCGAATCTATTATTGCAAATTTTATTATGTATAGGTACGCTTTGATTTCCTAGTAATTATTTTTCAGTGTTTGTTTAAAAGATGCAAATATGGGGCTATTCCACAGAAAAATAGATAGTTTGTCATGGACATAACAGCTCTATATTTTGTTTCAAAATAAATTTAAGAAAAAAGTAATAAACATGTTTTGCTGGTGAAATCACACATTTGTTTGTAGATTTATTTGGCTGCAATTAGTTCGCAAATGTTTTATTGAAGGGCTTCTCTTTTTACAATTAAAAACTTTCTGCTTTATTTTACGACTTCTGGCGTAGCGTACGAGGATGAATGCTGCTAATTTTTGTTTTTAACGTACAGATAAAGATAATTCACGAAGTAAGATTAACGCGTATCGCCATCTATCCTCAAAATCTTCAACTAAAAGCAAAACATTTCTTGGCAGATAAGATGAAAATGAAACTTAGAATGTATGTTTTTTTTCTTTTTTTTTTTTTTTTAATTTTTAAAAATTACTTTTCTTTTCATAAAAATGTTAGACATAACCTAATGTTTTCATTCGAAAGTTTTAAGTCAGTCTTTATAATGTATTAGTTCACAAAAAAGCCTTCAAATTTGGGGAAATTCCATTAAAAAGCAGCACTTGCTGCACAAAATCACCTGTATAGACTCCAAATAGAATAGATACTTCTTTCATTGAATGAATTTTGGGAAGAACATGGACTCTGTAAAATACAGTTAAATTTTAGAGATTTACGGAAACAGTATTTAAATGATGGGGGGTTCTTTTCGACACTGTAACGGACGTTATCTTACGAGATACGTCCGTTACGAAAAAATATTATTAATGGCATTTTTTTTCTGGAAATCTTCGAATTAACATGCATAATATGGAAGTAAAAACCACGTTCTTCATTAATACTGTTAAATAAAACAAGGTTTTAACCCATTTCTAGTTTTTGTAAGCTGTTTTGTGAATAACGGATACATCTGTTACCATGGTATTAACATTTAATATCATAGAGTTCTTTAATCAAAAAGAAGAGAAATTATAACACACGTTGTTTCTATCAACTAGTAAAAACCTTGCAAATATCAATGTTCAATATCTTTCTCCACCAACTCAGCTTTTGGATCGATTAAAAATAATAATTTCAAACGGTAATGAAAAAAATTTTGTTGCTAAAGAAATCACGCACGCATTTGTGATTTCTTAAGAAAAACATCTCATCATTACCTATTACTTTTAAATGAAATATATGAACCTTCACGTGCGTGACAAAATGGCTACTTTTTCATGGAATAGCCTTAAGATATTTTTTTTTTCAACGGTTTAAATTATTGTTTCTCATTAAATCAGATATGTCTCAATTACACTGGAACCTTAACTTTCAAAATACAGTGAACTCTCACTTATACGCCGGCCCAAGGGACCAACAGAAAAAGGCGCATAAGTGAAAGGCCATTAAGTGAAAGTGCCTATTTAAAGGACTAAAACGCCAAATAGTTTCTAATGAGAGAATGAATAAGAATGTTTCCATAGAAAAGGGACATATCACTACGGTTTAGCAATTACTGTAACGTTAATACAATGATGAAGAGATAAAAATTGTAGCATACCTAATTACAAACTGTTCCCTTTAAAACGATGCATAATAGATAATTATCCCTCTCTAGTTTATGCGGAAAAATGCCTTCCCTGAGCAGTAAAGGCCAAAGATTAAAGACGAAAGTGAAGAAAAATGCTTATTTTTTAAAGAAAATAAATTAGTTTTTTTAGATTTTAATGAAAATTCGGCACATAAGTTAAATATTTATCTTTAGAGCAACGCATAAACGAATGATACTATCATTACTATGCCATAGAATGTGCTGGGACCATTTAAAATCGTCGTATAAGTGAAAAAGGCGCATAAACGAGGCGGCGTATAAGTGAGAGTTCACTGTATACAATTTGTTTTGTTACGCCTTATTAATAGAGTAGAATTATTAGCTAATTCACACAGAGCATTACTCACACTAGGTTGACCTTGGATTTGACGAATACAAATAAATTAAAATTTGAAATGACGAAATAATTAAACAAAATTATAACTGCATCAAGAGTATCTTTGCACCAAATGTGATAAATAAGAAATGCGTTTACTCCTGTCCGTTAAAGCATAAAGAACTTCAGCAAAATGTTGATGAACATTTTGAGTCTGATTAGCCCGCACGTGATAGTGGAATGGCCCTATAAATTTTCATTCTCTGGCTTCAATAAATAGGAATAAACTATGGGTGAAGATGAAACTGCATTTCTCTCAGGATCTCCTATTGATGAAAGTGAAATAAAAGAGATGCTAATAATTTCATTTTTACGTAAATTATTTATCAGAAGGTGATTCTTAAGAGAACATATTTCTGAGTGGAATAGCTTCAATTTTTGCGCCTTTGTAGAACATTGTAAATGTTCTTCTTAGTTTATTTGTAGTTTATCATTTAGTTCATATTTATTCAGATGGGAATTTGTATATTGTGGGTAGCTCTTGCAGAAATTCAGTTCCATAATTTGTTTTCTCTAGTTGTAGTACGCAGAATTGTTGGAAATAATATTTACATGTTTCAGTTTGTTTGTAATTTTTTAAATCATTTCTACATAGTTGTGATCAGGGGTGCCCATCCCCCCCAAGCTCAATGGCGCAAATCCCCCCCCCAAAAATTTTGCCAACCCTCTTTTACTTATTTTTTATTTTTAACGCTCTTTATTTTTTTTAATATTATTTTTTTATTTATTTATTTATTTTAATATTATTTATTTATTTATTTATTTTTTTTAATATTATTTTATTTATTTATTTATTTTTTATTACAATTATTATTATTTAATTAAAAAAATTCTGCTCTACGCCACTGAAAGTTATTATTTTATTATGACTTAAAAATAGACACTGAAGGTATAAACTGAATGCAATACTTCTAATCACATGATTTTTACGCACTATTTGTTTAAATAGGGCTGGGTGAAATAAACAGAATCTGAAACTGAAGGGATAAGATTAGTTAAAAATATTTACAATAAATAGCAATAAATTAACTAAATAAACTTGCTTGTGCTATGCAAATGAAAATAACTATTATAGTACAAACAAACATTTTCGTAGATTAATGAGTGTCATATAAATAAAACAATCATTTCAACTCGATCTTTGATAGTAAAATCAAACATTGAAAGACAATTCAAATGTTTAAAAATATAACGCATAAAAAGGTAGACAAATACCATTGTAATATTTATATGTGTTGACCAGCCAAAAGCGTGAAGTCGTAAATTTCCACGAAAATTTTCTCATTTGGGAGTTTATAATGAGGCATAAATTAATAAAATCAGATAATAAATTCGGGTGGGATAAATATAATAAAAATAGCTATGAAAATGATTAGTAATTCCCAATAGCAACAAGAAATTAAATCAATGATATAACTTACACTTAGCAAATGAAAATAATGCCTCTTTGCCTGGACCGTCATTTCAAACTTTTCCAGCGGGGGCAATGGGTATGTATTCAATGTAAAATATGCCAAAAAATAGTAAAAACACCGTCCACTTGCAGGTAAACACATTGGTTTCCCAAAGCCGGGGAGGGGGGGTTGACTCTCTGACCCCCTAAATGACGGGCCTACCCTCCACTTCGTAAGAGTCCAGGTGCCTCTCAAATGGTAATAGCCATCAAGAAATAATTGTGCAATATGATAGAATCTTAGTCCCGTTAGAAACAAACAAATTAACTTCTCAGGCAGACCACTAAAAAATTCATTTTCTCCCTTTCAACTTTTAGCCCAATATTCATGTGCCATAGCTATCATGGAACCAATGAACTCCCTATTTCAACGCATGCATAAAAACAGTTCAAGATTTTTAAGATGCAAGTCATGCCCATATATAGCCACTTAAAACTATGAACCGTCATTAATACTAATAAACCAGGTGTTTGGTGGTTATATATATACAGGGTGCGCCAGAGAAACTTACTTTTTTGAAAAAATTCCTGCGCGGTGAGATGGCTGCGTAAGGCCGAGAGTGGGTGCATTTGGAACGGAAAATCTCCAAGTTTTGTTTTCCCTATAAAAAGTCGCCATCGTGTTATGGTCAAAAGAACAGCTCGCCTTTGCCGTCGAAAGCTACTTTTCGAACGGCCGTGAATACAGCTCGGTACAGGACCATGATCGAGGAATTCTTTCTTCCCAGCCTCGAAGAAATGAATATTAGGGACGTGTGGTTTCAGCAAGATGGAGCCACAGCACTCACTGCACGAAATTCAACGAATTTGTTGCGACAACATTTCCCCGACCACCTCATCTCTCTCAGAGGCGATCTCCCATGGCCAGCAAGCTCCCCAGATTTGGCGCCATGCGATTTTTTTGTGGGGTTATTTGAAATCCCTGGTTTATGTTGATCGACCACGCACAATAGCCCACCTCAAGAATAACATTCGCGACGAAATTGCCAACATACCAATTGATATACGGCAAAGAGTGCTCACAAACTTTAAAAATCATCTTAATCAGTGTATGCTCAATGGGGGGTCATCATTTAACCGATGTCATTTTCAAGACTAAATGAAAAAAAAATGGGATATTGTATTCTCAAATAAAAAAAGAATTAAAACAATAACTTAAGTAGTTTTGTTTTTATTGACATTTCAAAAAAGTAAGTTTCTCTGGCGCACCCTGTATATATAAATACATACAAAGTGTACCTTTTTGAAATCAAATAATTAACAAAGTAAGATAGTTTTAAAATACTGTTACAAGGAATGTTTAATATAAATCTTACCTTGAAGTTGATGGTGCATTTTGTATATTTGTCATTGTCACCGTTGAAACAATGGAGCCTGCACCCGTGTTACTAGTCGCTTTATCCCAAGTACTACTGCCTTTCTTAGCAGCTACAACTTTGTACTTGATATTAATATTATTTATTTAATTTATATGCATGCTTTTTGCGACAATGTTCAGTCCATTTGTCTTGTCTGTGCACAGTGTTGCAAAGTACTTCTAAACATTTATATTTGAACGAAGTTTTAAGAGCTCTAGGCATCTTCGAATGATTTCTTTTAAAATTTCACAAAACTTGAACCGCCATTTACTATGAACGCGACAAACTGCTACAAAATCGTCGATAACAGCGTATCTCACATTAATATGGCAACATTACGGTAGGCAGAAACTGTGACACTCCGCATTGAGAAATCTTTATCATCTAGTGTTAAGATTAAACTGAACTGAAGTGTAAAAATAATAATAAAGTAATAAAAGTAATAATATCAAACGTTGGAATACCCGTAGCTAATGACTTCGGAGCAGAAAAACTGCATAAACAGCAGCTAAAAACTCGCGCAAATAATGAGTTCCAGGCGCCACTAATAAATAATGTTTAGGCTGGAAGTTCCTATTTTGCATTTGAGCCGAGATTTGTTATGGTGTCAGTGGTAATGCTGAAGTTGAATTGATAGAGTATCTTTTTTTCCCCCGCTTAGCAGTCTTATTCTAATTACTCAGCAACAATTCAGATACAAATCGTTCTACAAGAAGTTAATATTTTTCGATATTAACTTCGCACAAAAAAAAAAAAAAAACTTAAATAAAAAAAATTGAAAAAAATTAAATAAATAATTTAAATCGAAAAAATAAATTAATAAATAATTTGAATAAATAAATAAATAAGTTAAAAAAAATCCCCCCCCCAAAAATTTTGATGGCGCAACTTGCGCCATAATCCCCCCCTGTGGGCACCCCTGGTTGTGATTATAATTTGAACGTAAATATATTTTCGTAATTTAACTATGCTCACTCCATTAGCTAAATTTTCAAAGGGAAAAAAAACACATTTGAGAACAGTGATATAGTATTCGTGAGAGATCCAAAACGTAGACAGGAAAAACAGTTTTACAAAAATAACTAGTGCACTAGGAAATGACGCCAATGGTTTAAAATGAGGTCCTGCAAGAACCTCATTTTAGGACTCTTGGAAATGCGTGCCACGTGTGGTCGCGCATTATCCTGTTGAAATATGGCTGTGAGGACAACTGTCTCCAACACCTCGGGGATATAGCTCTGGCTGTTTAAAGTACCGGCAATGCGTACTAGAAGAGTGCGAGAGTGATATCCAACATCGCCCCATACCATAATACCCGGTGCAGGACCAGTGTAGCGATGCATAACGCAGCTGTTTAGCATCATCTTTCCACGGTGTCTCCAGACTCGAATCCGACCATCGTGGTGTTGCAGACTGAAGCGTGGCTCGTCGGTAAAGACAATTTTATTCCATTCTGCCATTCACCCACATCCTTCTTTTATCGCACCAGTGGCGGTGGACACGTCTGTGGTTCTCCGTCAAGGGTAGACGAAGCAATGGATGTCTTGCAGACATACCAGTCTGCTGTAAACATCGTCGAATGGTATGCACAGACACTTTATGAAGCGTTACAGACGGAATATGCCTTGCTATGGTTTGTGATGTGACTGAGCGATCCCTAACTACCATGCACACAATGCGCCTGTCATCACGTGAAGTGGTGCCCTGAGGTGGATGTGATTCACCAGTGGCGCACCAGTGGCGGTGGACACGTCTGTGGTTCTCCGTCAAGGGTAGACGAAGTAATGGACGTCTTGCAGACATACCAGTCTGCTGTAAACAGCGTCGAATAGTATGCACAGACACTGGATGAAGCGTTACAGACAGAATATGCCTTGCTATGGTTTGTGATGTGACTGAGCGATCCCTAACTACCATGCACACAATGCGCCTGTCATCACGTGAAGTGGTGCCCTGAGGTGGATGTGATTCACCATGTCGGTCTGGCGCACCCTAATGCATCCAATGATCACATATCCGCATCACAGTTGTTTGATTTCGTCCAACACAAATGACGATTTCGATGAAAGAAAAACTATAATCTCGGTAGGCCACTATCCTTCTTCTGTCGAATTCGGATACTTGATCAAAAGATGATTGGCGTTTCCTACGATGCATAATTAATCGGTTTTTTTTTTCGAAAAAAACCACGAGAAAAACACAATTGGCGAACTTAAAATCGCCCAAATCTCCAGGCCTTGAATACCTTTCAAGGTGGCGCCACAGGCGCGCATGATGTGCGTCTGCGCTTAAATTTTAGTCATTTGCATATCTCACCTCCGCTAATGCATGTTGTAAATTTCATATGAAGGGTCAGGGGGAAAAACCACGGTAGTCACATTTGATTCATTTTGAGAAAAACGAAATTTAAACTTTACGAACTCATAAACTTCCCCAGTAGACTTGTTCTAAAATGACAATAATACATGGACTACAGTGTTTTTTCACGAATATTGCATATACTAAACGAAATTACACTTATTTTTCTAACAGGTGGTAGCATCAGTTTAAATTCAACAAAAAGTGGACTACCGTGGTTTTTCCCCCTGACCCTTCATATAGTTCGTACGCTAGTAGTAGGAGCCGTAAACCGCGCGGCAGAAGGAGGGAAACAACTCAACAGTGGGCGTGGTCGCTTCGCCGCCATCTTGGATGGTCACGTGATCTTGCAGGAGGTATTTTCGGATGACGTCATCAATGACGTCACGTGATTTCTTATAACCTTTCACGAGGGTTCCGACGCCATCTTGGATTTTTGTAATTGAGTATTTAATT
>JAXGGA010017972.1:0-23076 GCA_038373865.1 Uloborus plumipes | reverse complement strand
ACAAAGCAACCGGGCGAAAGGAAGTTGAGGCGACGCATACTTGGGAGCCGTATCAGTTTTCCAATACAAAATGTCACCTTGACCGAAGCAAGCCTTCACCAGTAACGAAAGTGTGAAATGAAACTCAGGAGGAATGAGAATAGAAATGGAAAAAAGAAGGACTTATACAAAATGGGGTGGTTGACACCACAGATGGCATGTTCGTGACCAAGTAATTCGGCCATCGTATATGAAAACAATTCCATCCAGATACATTGCGTAGAGTGCATTAGGGATAACAACTAACACTTCCATAATAAGAAAAAAAATAGAATTACAGCCCACTGCCGCAACATCATCAAAACCATTACGACCAGTGAATGAAAGTAACGGCCGGTAGCGCTTTGATACTGGTACTGTTTCAGAGTGCCATTAGCTTAAGTGAAGATTCTGCAATAAGCTCCTGATGGAGCTCATGCTGTCAATACTAAATTCAGAAGTCTTCCAAAGTAGCACACTTCATTTTTTAAAGGTTGTAAAATGGTTATTACCGTTGTAACAACAGCTTAAAAACGTTTATAAAACGTTTAAAGGTTATTTGTGCTACCTGGGTTTAGTATGATTGGAATGGCACAAAGTAATATATACTCCGTATATAAAGCATTCTTACCCCCCCCCCCCGTAAAGGAAATAAATACAATGCAATAGTTTCAGGAAAAAAAAACTTGCTCTAAAACGCATATCATTAGTGATAGAAGACTTTGTTACACAGAGCTTAGAAATACTAAAATATTTACATTTGAAATATAAGGTAACCTTAAAATGATGAACATTTTGCAGCAATATTTTTTAAGCTCTAATGTAGAAACTTGTATTGCAGAAAACCAGAGAGAAATAGGCCAGTCGTCTACGCGACATAACGTTTGGAAACATGTGAATTAAAATAGGCGATTAAAACAAGGAAATCTTTCATTTTTAATAAGAAAAGCTCATTTTAATATTTAGTCAAGCATTTATTACTACTATTAAAATCTGTCCGCGTCTGTCTGTCTGTCTGTCCGTCTGAAGCTTGAACTCCTCAAAAACCGCTGAGCGTAGAGAATCAAACATAATACCATTCGATTCGAAATTTTCTAAGGAAGACAATAAGACCAACCGCGTAATTGTATGACGTTAATTAGCTGAGACATTAATTAAAACGTTAATTAAATTTTTTGCACTTTTAAAATTCCAAGACATTTATTTCTTTCCGTTGCCATTTTAAATTAAGGCGCTAATTAAATTATTGAACTATTTAAAATTCCGTCTGAAGCTTAAACTCCTCAAAAACAGCTGAGCGTAAAGAATCAAACATACCATTCGATTTGAAATTTTCTAAGGAAGACAATAAGACCAACCGCGTAATTGTACGACGTTAAATAGCTGAGATATTAATTAAAACGTTAATTAAATTCTTTGCACTTTTAAAATTCCAAGACATTTATTTCTTTCAGTTACCATTTTAAATTAAAGCGTTAATTAAATTATTGCACTATTTTAAATTCCAAAATTTTATTTCTTACCGTTGCCATTTTAAATTAAAGCGTTAATTAAATTATCGAACTATTTAAATTCCAGGACATTTATTTCTTACCGTTGCCATTTTGAATTAAAACGTTAATTAAATTATTGAACTATTTAAAATTCCAAGACTGTTATTTCTTACCGTTGCCATTTTGAATTAATACGTTAATTAATTGTTGAACTATTTAAAATTCCAAGACTTTTATTTCTTACCGTTGCCGTTTTGAATTAAAACGTTAGTTAAATTATTGAACTATTTAAAATTACAAGACATTTATTTCTTTCAGTCGCCATTTTAAATTAAAGCGTTAATTAAATTATTGCACTATTTAAATCTAAAGGCTTTTATTTCTTACCGTTGCCATTTTGAATTAAAACGTTAATTAAATTATTGAACTATTAAAAATTCCAAGACTTTTATTTCTTTCCGTAGCCATTGTAAATTAAAGCGTTAATTAAATTATTGAACTATTTAAAATTCCAAGACATTTATTTCTTACCGTTGCCATTTTAAATTAAAACGTTAATTAAATTATTGAACTCTTTAAAATTAAAGAGTGTTATTTCTTTCCATTGTCATTTTGAATTAATGTGTTACAACAAAGTTCTAACAATTGTTTTTATTCTAATTAATAATGACTTATATTTTTTCCCTGGTATACCATTTTGAAAATGTATTTTTAAATAAAATTGCAATTGCTGTTTTTAGAATAAACTTTTTTTTGGCTGCGATCCAAATATTAAAAGAACTTTTTCGTTTAGAATTTTGCAATTAATTTTACGGGAAAAAAGCGGTTTGGAAATAATTGTTTTTGGTAAGGAATTTTATTTGCTATTTAGGGAGAGTGCTAAGTATGCGCTACTTGACGTCGTCTTTTTTTTTTTTTTTTTGAGGAAGCATGTGCAAATAATTCGATTGATTCTTTAATGCAGGAAAACTTTTTAGCGAGCCGCTTTAGCGGGGAGTAATTTGTTGGAACTTTCCTTTGTACTTTAAAGGAGGCAGTACAAAGCCTTGGAAGCGAATAGTTTATTGAAACTTTCCTCGCTACTGTAAAGGCGAGCCACCTTGACGGCGAGTAAACTGTTTAAACTTTCCTCATTACTTTAAAGGCGAGCCGCCTTGGTGGCGAGCAGTTTGTTGAAACTGTCCTCACTACTTCAAAGGCGAACCGCCTTGGCGGCGAGTAGTTTGCTCAAATTGCCTTCACTACTTTACAGCCCGTGCAACGCCGGGCCACACAGCTAGTTACTACTATTAAAATCTGCCCGCGTCTGTCTGTCCGTCCGAAGCTTGAACTCCTCAAAAACCACTGAGAGTAAAGAATCAAACATAATACTATTCGACTCGAAATTTTCTAAGGAAGACAATAAGACCAACCGCGTAATTCTACGACGTCAATTAGCTGAGATACTAATTTCAACGTTAATTAAATTTTTGTACTTTTTAAAATTCCAAGACATTTATTCCTTTTCGTTGCCATTTTGAATTAAAACTTTAATTAAATTTCTTAAACTATTTAAAATTCCAAGACTTTTATTTCTTACCGTTGCCATTTTAAATTAAAACGTTAATTAAATTATTGAACTATTTAGGATTCCAAGACATTTATTTCTTTCCGTTGCCATTTTAAATTAAAACGTTAATTAAATTATTGAACTTTTTAAAATTAAAGAGTGTTATTTTTCCTTTGTCATTTTGAATACGTGTTACAACAAAGTTCTAACAATTGTTTTTATTCTAATTAATGACTTATATTTTTCTCTGGTACCATTTTGAAAAAAAAAATTAAATAAAATTGCAATTGCTGTTTTTAGAAGGGGCTTTTTTTTTGGCTGCGATCCAAATATTAAAACAACTTTTTCCTCTAGAATTTTGCAATTAATTTTACAGGAAGAAAGCGGTTTTGAAATAATTGTTTTTGGTAAGGAATTTTATGTGTTATTTAGGGAGAGAGCTAAGTATGCGCTACTTGACATCGTCTTTATTTCTGAGGAAGCATGTGCAAATTATTCAATTGACTTTTTAATGCAGAAAAGACTTTTAGCGAGCCACTTTAGCGGGGAGTAGTTTGCCGAAACTGTCCTTGGTACTCTAAAGGCTTGGCGGCGAGTAGGTCGTTTAAACATTTCTCGCTACTTTAAAGGCGAGCCGCCTAAGCGGAGAGTAGGTTGTATAAACTTCCCTCACTACTTTAAAGGCGAGCCACCTTGGCGGCGAGTAGTTTGTTTAAACTTTCCTCACCACTTTAAAGGCGAGCCGCCTTGGCGGCGAGTAGTTTTCTCAAATTGTCTTCACTACATTAAAGCCCGTGCAATGCCGGGCCACGCAGCTAGTTACTACTATTAAAATCTGTCCGCGTCTGTCTGTCTGTCCGTCTGAAGCTTGAACTCCTCAAAAACCGCTGAGCGTACAGAATCAAACATAGAAATTATAATAAAGTTCTAACAATTCGATTCGAAATTTTCTAAAAAAGACAAAAAGACCAACCGCGTAATTCTACGAAGTAAATTAGCTGAGATATTAATTAAAACGTAAATTAAATGTTTTGCACTTTTTAAAATACCAAGACATTTATTTCTTTCCGTTGCCATTTTGAATAAAAACTTTAATTAAATTATTGAACATTTATTTCTTACCGTTGCCATTTTGAATTAAAACGTTAATTAAATTATTGAACTATTTAAAATTCCAAGATATTTTTTTCTTGCCGTTACCATTTTGAATTAAAAGGCTAAGTAAATTATTGGAACATAAAAAAATCTAAGACATTATTTCTTACCGTTGCCATTTTGAATAAAAACGTTAATTAAATTATTGAACTATTTAAAAAGATTCCAAGACATTTATCTCTTACCGTTGCCATTTTGAATAAAAACGTTAGTTAAATTATTGAACTATTTAAAATTCCAAGACATTTCTTACCGTTGCCATTTTGAATTAAAACGTTAGTTAAATTATTGAACTATTTGAAATTCCAAGATATTTATTACTTTCCGTTGCAATTTTAAATTAAAACGTTAATTAAATTGAACTTTTCAAAATGAAAGAGTGTTATTTTTTTCCATTGTCATTTTGAATACGTGTTATAATAAAGTTCTAACAATTTTTTTTATTCTAATTATTAATGACGTATTTTTTCTCTGGTACCATTTTGAAAATGTGTTTTTAAATAAAATTGCAATTGCTGTTTTTAGAAGGGACTTTTTTTGGCTGCGATCCAAATATTAAAAGAACTTTTACGTTTAGAATATTGCAATTAATTTTACAGGAAGAAAGCGGTTTGGAAATAATTGTTTTTGGAAAGGAATTTTATTTATTATTTAGGGAGAGTGCTAAGTATGCGCTACTTGACATCGTCGTTATTTTTGAGGAAGCATGTGCAAATAATTCGATTGATTCTTTGATGCAGGAAAGCTTTTTAGCGAGCCGCTTTAGCGGGGAGTAGTTTGTTAAACTTTTCTTTGGTACTTTAAAGGCGAGCCGCCTTGGCGGCGAGTAGTTTATTGAAACTTTCCTCGCTACTGTAAAGGCGAGCCGCCTTGGTGGCGAGTAGTTTGTTGAAACTTTCCTCGCTACTTTAAAGGCGAGCCGCCTTGGCGGCGAGTAGTTTTCTCAAACTGCCTTCACTATATTACAGCCCGTGCAACGCCGGGCCACGCAGCTAGTATCATTATTAAAAGTCAAGACTACTACAAAGCATATTAAAAAAAAATTCCACTCGAATGTCTTAAATTAGAATATTCTTTAATTGACATTCAATTGACAATAGTTAATCAACAAAAAATCACTTAGCAGTAACAACTGAGTAATTAAAAATATGAGTGAAAACTTCACTATTCCTAATTTTGATCAAATCATGCAACCAGTCCATTTTATTTTCACTTTTGCGTTCAATGTTGTCTACGAAAAAAAATTCCTATGACTCATAACTTTTTTCTATTTCACAGAAATAAAAAAAAAAAAAAAAAAAAAAAAAAAAGAAAAAAAAAGAAGTGAAAGTAAGCATATATTCAAATGTTCCGTCTTTAAAATTTCTTCTATGTAAGATTTGTTTCAAACTTTATTGGTTTCTTAGATGGGGAAAAGTTGAAAATTGTTAGTCGGACGTTTTAGCTCAATGTTTTAGTTTTGTTCAAAATTATCCTTAGACGGTCAAAAACTTTTACGGTTCATATTCATTGCAAAAGCAAGCAACATCTAAAATTTTCACTGGAACTTAGAATAAATCAAACGATTATGTAAATATATGAGCATCTGCTCGTAACGAATATCTTTCAAACTAAACTTTTCTGTTGAAATCAGATCATTCGCATTTGATTTTTTAAACATAAAACATTTTTTTTTATGTACGATGTAGTTTGGTGAAGGAAGTGACAGGATATTTCGGTATACAATTTTTCCATCTAATATTTTTTAAAATTTAACTACTGTCATTATTACTCTTTTTTGACTATTTTTGTCTTTAGAAGCACTTTCAAGAGTTATTAATCTTCCTTTTATTCCATTTCTTGGTTGTATCTAGATTATTTCTGCTTTTCAATACGCTTTAATTAAAATTTACAAATAGCTTTGTGCTATTGATGTACCGAACACCCGACAAAAGCTTTTGTCGAATATCTGTGCATCCATAAGGTCAAAATTTTTTGCATTGAAAAAAGCGTTCCTTGTACGCCGAAACACGTGTCTGCAGTATCCCTGCTTATTTGTGCCTCCTTAACGTTGTAATTTTCTCTACATACGCTTTTATTAGTTTCACATTGGGTTTGTTTGTTTTTATGTATGTACGTTCATTGCAAATATAAAGTAATATACACAGTCCACTCACATTAATGTGACCACCACGTACTTTCGACGTCGACGTCAAATTACCAATCACAAAAGGCACTTGGTAGCACAATGCAGTTGAGGGTGTATAAAGGGTGTGTGAGGGCTTTGGAAACAATTTCTATCATTGGCGTAATGCAAAAACGGGCCGATTTATCCGACGTCTAAAAGGGCATGATCATTGGCTTTCGGGCCAAGGGTGGAAGCATTTCCAAAATGGCTAAGTTTTTGAGCTGTTCGCTTGCCATCGTGGTAAAAGTGTACCGTGCATGGCAAAATGGAACTGTCAAAAATCAGCGACGTGGAAAATATGGTGCACCAGGAGCCATAGATGACAGAGGTGAACGACGGCTGCGGAGATGTGTTCGAGTTGATAGACGGGCTAACGTTGAGCAACTTACTCCTTAGATGAACCAAGGGGCTACCAACATCATCTCCCAAACTACTCTTTAGCAAACGTTACTGCGTCTGGGCTCCCGAAGCACAAGATTGTTTCATGCAGCTATGCTGACTACTGTCCAACGATGACGAACTCTGGAATTTGCACGCCAGTACCGCAGATGGACGTTTATTGAGTGACAACAGCATTTACTGATGAATCACGTTTTATGCTCCATCGGGCTGGTGGACGTTGGCGTATAAGGCGTAAAACCTCTGAAACCAAACACCTCCAACCATTGCCGGAACGGTTCAAGATGGAGACGGAAGCATTATGGGCTGGGGAATGTTTTCCTGGCAATCTCTGGGCTCACTCATCATTATGGAAGGCACGAAGAATTAATACAAGGGATGGTGTGACTGGACTGTGTTTTTAATACTATTATTTATACGAAAGGCTAAACTATATTTAAAAGCGTATTTTTAGTTTTTTAAGCTATATTTTGAATTTTACTTAACGCAAAGTACGAAAAACAATATTATGTGTCACTTCTTAATTTTCACACAGCGTAAAATACAAATACTAATGTGCCTTTTTAGGAGTTGAAGGTATTGCAACCTCAATTCATTATCTAAACTTTATCTCTCAGCAACAGCTGTTAATGAGAAGGAGGCTAAAGGTGACAATTCGCTATCGCAGACACACAGCGAAGGGATTTTAGTAAATGATTAAAAGTGCTGAATCCCTTGTTACAGCATTAATAAATTTATTTTGCAGATAAGTTTCCAAAGTGAAAGCTTAAATTATCTATTTACTCTGCTCTAGATCGGCGCTGGCTAGGAGCCATTTGTTAGAGAATTCGCCATTAAATAAATTCAGCAAAGTTTCCTGAATAAAGTTTGAAAATTTAGTGCAGTCAAAACATTATAATCTCGGTATCAAATATCTAAAAAGGAAGTAAGTTGGTTGGAAGCCATACATTAAAGTCTCACGGATAAATATGAATACGATTTTATTAAGTTTATTATTTTGCAGCGTTTGAAAAGTATTTTGAGAAAATGCAAAAAGTCTAGAAATTTGAAACCTTACGAAGGCAATTCTTGCCCAAATAGTGAGTGGAATAGGTTTTTCAATATACCTCTTTATAGATATACAGAGTACTTTAAGTTTTATATTTACGCACTTAAAAGAAATCTTATAAAGGACTGAACTTTAAATTTTTTTAATGACTGCAAGCAATATACAAGCAGTATTTGCTGCTAAATAAGCTTAGAAAAAAGTAATTCACACTAAACGTCGTACATAACCCGATAAAATGTATAATACAAATAAAAAAAAGACTCGAAATAAAAATATATTCATGAAATGCAATCATTTTTACGAAGTGGTACAATTTAGCATGATGTACACCTAAGTGGTATGCGAGCTGCTTGTTTTAGCTGTTTTTGAAATTTTTTTGTATTTCTCAATTAGCTAGAAAACATACTCTTTCGCTTTTAGAAAACATGTTATGCTTAATTTTATTAAAGATATTCAATATTACTTTCATGTTTTTATTTTCCTAATTAAGATAGGTTTGCTAATATTTTTATACGAAAATTCAGACAAGATCCTGATAATATTAGAATTTTTATAGGCAGTAATTGATACTTTTCAAGATCAAAAATAAACTTTTCTTCCAAACTTCCAACTTACTAAGAGTTAGTGAGCATGTTATGAACTTATTACAGTTATTATTCTGTAAATATAGATTGTTTTCAACTTCAGAAAGGAGCATAAATATTAAGTTTTGCGTATTTTACTAACAGGACATACACTAGGTGGCCAAAAGTATCCGGACACTTTCAAAAATTTACATTTTTAGATATAACTCGAGAAATAAGTGATCAATTGTTCTTTAACTTTAGTCATAAAAAATATATTCTTCACCGAACATTTCCAAGTTGAAATTAAATTACCCTTGCATTTGGGGGACGATAAGAAGGGGGGTCGAAAGAAAAACCGCTTTTTGACCATAACTCTTTGAAAATAGCTCGGAATAAGCTATGCATTTCAGTAATTAATTAGCATACTATGTATAATTACTGTACAAATTCAAATGAACGTACCACTCTTACTTCCGAAGATATGAAACATTTTTTAAAAAACGGCAATTTTATTTGAAGGGTTTTTGCTCATAACACGCAGAGTTTTTGATCAAACCTTATCAAAACTTCAGGAAAGATGACAAAATACAAGAGAAAGAACATACTAAAACGGTTTTTAAAAATATTAAAAATCCGATGAGATATGAACGTTAAAAGGAAATAATTTTGCACGGCGCATGCGCGAAAGACAGAAATTTATAACTACAAAAATATTGTAGCCTGGTGTATACTGCATCTTATAAAAAAAGTTCCAGTTGAATATCGTAAAAATTGAAAAAGATATCAGCGATCTAGTGAGCTGTAATTCATTCATTTGCAGTCAATTCATAAATGGAGAGGGGTTGTTCACAAATAGTGTGGGGACAATCGAGCATATTTTTCAATGTTAAATTGTATACTGTTTAAAAATTTATATTTGGCATAGAAGTCACATTTCGCCCATTCGGCCAAAAAGACCTTATAAGTAGGTGGCCAAAAGTATCCGGAGACCCCCTGAAACGTTGGTTTTGAACGATGACGAAATAACCTTTATTTTAAAAATAGCTCTTTGTGGACAGACCCTCACTATGTATGTATTGTCTGCGAATGAATGAAATACAGCTCACTAGATCGCTGATATCTTTTTCAATTTTCATGATATTCAACTGGAACTTTTTTTATAAGATGCAGTATATACCAGGCTACAATATTTTTGTAGTTATAAATTTCTGTCGTTCGCGCATGCGCCGTGAAATTTTTTTTCCTTTTAACGTTCATATCTCATCGGATTTTTAATATTTTTAAAAACCGTTTTAGTATGTTCTTTCTCTTGTATTTTGTCATCTTTTCTGAAGTTTTGATAAGGTTTGATCAAAAACTCTGCGTGTTATGAGCAAAAACCCTTCAAATAAAATTGCCGTTTTTTAAAAAATGTTTCATATCTTCGGAAGTAAGAGCGGTGCGTTCATTTGAATTTGTATAGTAATTATACATAGTATGCTAATTAATTACTGAAATGCATAGCTTATTCCGAGCTATTTTCAAAGAGTTATGGTCAAAAAGCGGTTATTCTTTCGACCCCCCTTCTTATCGTCCCCCAAATGCAAGGGTAATTTAATTTCAACTTGGAAATGTTCGGTGAAGCCCATATTTTGTATGACTAAAGTTAAAGAACAATTGATCACTTATTTCTCCAGCTATATGTAAAAATGTGAATTTTTGAAAGTGTCCGGATACTTTTGGCCACCTAGTGTACATACACAAACCGATGCTCTCAGTAATTTTATTAGCCATGACTTTTTGCGTTTATCTACTGCAATGATTCATTGCTTTACAGCAGAAAGCTATGTTGTCGTATTCATCATTAGCAGCTAATTGTGGCTTGCAAATTAATGTCAAGTAAAATAAATTGATTTTTAGATAATATATATGTGCGATCGCTTTCCTACTAAAATTAGCTATGTAACACTATTAATCAAAGTAACACTTTACATCTTATCAATTCTGCTTACGAATCCTTTTTTAATGCAGCAATTTCTTTCGTTTATCAGAGTTTTTTCTAATTAATGTTTTATAATGTTTTCTAATGAAATTCTCAGTTTAACACATGTATCCAAAGGGATATTATTAAGTAATTTTTTAATATTATTTAACATTATGCACTTCTACAAGTTATCTGGAAAGTGGACGAGTCGTCACATGGACTGACTAATATAGATTGGCAGTCACTTTTCATTTCTTATCTACCTGTCATCTGTTCTATAATTTTTCCATAGTTACATGTTTAAATATACGTCTGGAGTGGGAATTGAATATATCAAATCAATTAAATATATTTTATTTTCATTGCCAAATACTTTTTTGGAATGCATGCGATAAACTGCTAGTTTTCAAAAAGCAAAACTAGTTTGGTGGGGAAATTATTCTGGAAAGGTATGTTAGTGGTTGGTTTGTAGTATAAGGGTTAGTTATAGTGGCCAAGTGTACGAAGGAAATATAAGCTGAGACAAAAAGAAATATGTAACATTTGTATCTGCCATATCCTCAAGGCATTAAAATGATTAGCATATTCCAATCAAGCTTATTAACCAAAGATAAAAGCCCAACAACTACTGGTTCATTTGAAACACTCGGTAGCCAAATGAAAACAATATTACCTCACGACGAAAGATTGAAACTATCAAGCAACTAGTTATATTTTTTTAGTTTTATAACAAATGTTGATGTCACTTAAATTACTTGTAAGTAAAAAGCAGTAAAAACAACCCTTTTCAGAGCAATTGCAACATAAATGTAATTGTTATACTATGATGCAAGAAAACACACTACAGATACACGCCTTACAAGATTAGAAAAAAAAATCATCTAAATTAAGTTCCTCTATGGCTCCTTGAAAATACACTGCTCGACATTGAAAATGCAACACCAAGAAGCAGTGGTCAGAAATTCATGCAAATTTTACCGTAGACGCACGTCACTGAGTTATGCAAATGATATGAAATGCGCAGCTCTCCGACGCACGCGAAGTAAGATATAAGAGAATGAAGTTGAAAAGTGGGCTATGTTCATGTTGGTTTTTCTGCCAGACTAATTATCGGAGAAATTTGGTTTTTGTTTCGAAGGATACGTGTGATAGGAGGAAATGCCACGCCGTCCTCAACGAAGACACTTCCAGCATATAGACGACTTTAGAAGGGGTATGGTGATCGGACTGAAAAGGGGAGGTTGGTCCATACGTCAAATTGCAGCTGATACCCACATGGATGCAAGAACTGTGCATCGGCTGTGTCGGAGATGGTTGGAAAAAGGAAATGTAGCCACATTGAGGGGTGCAGGTTCAGCCAGAGTGACGTCAGACCGCTTGGATCGACGGATTCACCGACAAGCGGACCCGCAAGTCACTTGTACGTCGATTCTGCAGCACGCGCAAGGTACCCTGGATGTTCCTGTGTCGACCAGAACCATTTCCCGTCGACTGGTTGCACGTGGCCTGCAATCACAGCGCCCGCTAAGAAGACTGCCATTGACCTCACAGCACAGACTCCAACGTTTGGAATGGTGCCGGACCAGAGCGACGTGGATGGCAGAATGGCAAACCGTAGTGTTCTCAGATGAATCCCGCTTCTGTTTGTCCAGCGATAGTCATCGCATACGTGTGTGGCGTCGACGTGGAGAAAGATGGAATCCGGCAGTAACTGTGGAACGCCCCACAGCGCGACAACGTGGCATAATGGTTTGGGGCGCTATTGCATACAATTCCGTATCACCTCTAGTTCGTATTCGGGGCACTATGACGGCCCAACGATACGTAGATAATGTACTGCCGCCGGTGGCAATCCCCTACCTTCAGGGTCTGCCAAATGCAATTTTTCAACAGGATAACGCCCGGCCTCACAGTGCTTGAATCAGCCAACATGCTCTACGAGGTGTACAGATGCTTTCCTGGCCACCATACTCTCCTGACTTGTCACAAATCGAACATGTGTGGGACGTGATTGGACGCCGTTTGCAGAACTTGTCACTGCCTCGTTCAGAGGACGAACTGTGGCAAATGGTTGAAAGGGAATGGAGTGCTATCCCTCAGGACACCATCCGCAGGCTTATTGTCTCCATGCCTAGACGTGTTTCTTCGTGCATCGCTGTCCGCGGTGGTCCTACTTCTTACTGAGCCGACGCCGTCCTCGCTCTAAATTTTTCTTATTTATTTTGAAATAAATATCACTTTTTGTTCCACTCTGTCTCTGTCTTCTTACCAAATTTCATCAATTTCTGACCACTCCTTCTTGGTGTTGCATTTTCAATGTCGAGCAGTGTATGTAATTGTCCAAGAGAATCGAGTGGTTGTAAATGACAAAATTCCACATTATTGTCACGGTGAATTGTACAAGTGACAAATATTCTGTATCCGGATTGTTTTTTAATGCTTGTGATATCTTTAATTATGAATAAAGGGACCAGGGGGCTGCATAAAAATTTAAGTTATGTGATTGCTTTTTTTCTCACTAAGCATCTAACTCTGCAACTCATTTTGAAAAATTTCACAATAAGAAGTTTGTATCTGGGTACAACGTTTGAAAATAGAGGTCATGCAGGTTAAACGAAAATGGGCTGTAGATAGTAGATTTACTCATGAAAGTAGGAATTTAAATGCGAACAATGTCTTAAAAGAAACAATAACAGTGCAATTTTTAACTAAATATCTACACTGTAAAAATGAATGTTATTTTACAGTATAATACAGCTAATTTCATAGTAATAAACTGTAAAAATTGCTATTTTTACAGTGATAAACTGTAAAATTGCTAATTTTAGTTTATTATCGTGCAATTTTTGTTTTAATATGGAGCCTGTGCTGCCAGTATTATATTGTTGTTTTTAAGGTATAATACAGCTAAATTTTACCGCAATAAACTGTCAAATTGATAACTTTACAGTAAGAAACTAAAAATGCCAGTTTTACAATTTATTACTGTGCATTTTACAGTTTTAATTTGGAACCTCGGCTGCCAGTATTACACTATAAAAACAGCAGTTCATTTTTGCAGTGTAGGTTGCAGTAAAGTATATTTAATAAAACTTGTATGTTAAAAAAATATTTCAATCGTTTATTTGTATTTCGAGTTGATCATCTTTACTCGTTTAGCATGTCATTTAAAGTTAATCATAAAAAAATTGAAATAAGTAGGAAAACCATCTCTAATTTCTTTAAGATATCTAATTCTGCTATTTAGGAAAAAATATTTTTATGCAGAATACTGCATTCCACAGAGACATTAAGTGCATGCGAAAAAAATCCCGTTTTTTGCATGTGACAAGAGGGCGTACACTGTCGGATGCACTATGAAGGATTGTATCCGGAATAGCGTTGGAACTTCCTACTTATTTCATTCCACACGCACAGTTTTACGCGCCAATGCATATCACGTAAAATGCCGTACGCCGACTTGACGTAATTCGGCCACATCATTTTTTATCACTCGTTCATGGCGAGCCGATCCTGGAATGCTTGAAGTAGTGAAATATAACTAGTTGCTTGTAGACATCACAAAACTCTTTTTTATTCATCTGCTGAAAATTAGCAGACATTTCGCCTCCTTCTTTCAGATTCAATCTACATGTCAGTTTTCGCTAGATTTTTACACCCTTTCACAAGCTACAGCAATAAACGGAAATAAGTGCTATTATATCTCTGCAACATCGCCTCAAAACATTTATCAGCACCAGTTCTGCTGAAGACTATTTATGCTCACTGTGCTTTTGCCTTTGTTTTTAACAAACTACTTCATTTGAGCAATTATTTTTAAACTTCAGAAGAGAGAAAAAGTAAATGAAAGTCTCAGTGAATGTGACCGAAATCCAGGCCAGTCATTAAGAGGGGGGAGGGGGTCATTCCCCCCCCCCCCCACCTGACTTTGAGAAATCAATGTATTTGCATATAAGTGGGCGTGGTTTTTGTTGTTTTCTGGTGAAATTGTATTGTGTTTTTACTCTTTGCCCCCCCCCCCCTCCTGGAAAAACTTGAAATGGCGTTCCTGCCGAAATCCCTCCTCCCCTCCAACTGCTGCTTACTTAATAAATTCGGAGCCTAAATAAAATAAAAAAAAAATCCATTTCATAATTTTCAACGCACGTCAAAATTATGTGACTGTCGCATGAAGGATTCGTCTTAGGAAGGCCACAAAGCGTCACTGCAAAGCCAGCATTTTGTAGTAACTTACGAATTTGAGTCCGCAGCAACGTCGAAAAGTGACACTGTAGTGACGTCTTCAAAGTGTCACAAAGTGAGTGTGAAAGTGCTGCATCAACGTCACAGTGAAGTCGCATGAAACGAATTACAAATGTGTCTGATTCCTGTGACACGTCGCTACAATGTCACTTCCTGACTATGACCATTTGACTAGCAGTGGTCCCTGTAGTTTCGTTGCGCTACCTGATTAAGCTTTTTTACTTCCTTTAATCACAATTGATCGCACTTTCTTCGAGTAATTCAAGATACGCCATACATACGAGTGTAAAACTAAATGGTTTTTGCTATTTTCAATTTTTTAATTTCTTCAGTTTCAAGTTAAACTAATAAGAAGCATCCAAACTTACCGTGAATAAAAGTAAAAGATAAGATTTCAAGTAACTGACGGAATAAAATTTAAAAACCGAAAAATAAATTATGCATGAAAAATGGAAAGTCGATACAAAACAAAAAGAGCCGAATTCAGAGTTTAAACGAGATTTTAGTTAAAAGAATTTTGAATAATCGAAATACAACTTTTTTTTCTGCTTTAACTTTATCCTAGCCAACTTGATCCAAGTCACACTAGTCATAAAACTGTTAAATCATTATGTGTTAAAAGTAACAAACTGAACCAAAATATTTAGTCCTTTTGTTTTTAAAGTGAAAAATGCAACGCCCAAATGTTGTCCGAATTTTTCGCATTCAAAAATGATTTACTAATCCAGTTCAAACGATAATCACGCATTAGAATTTAAATACTTTTAATAGAAACACATATTTGAAACTGCTTTGAAATGCGATTAATTATTAGACTATGCGTGTGGCCAATTTTATTTACAAGGCATTTAAAATTCATTAGCTCATGTCAAGATTTTCTTAAGTGTGCTGATTAATCATCATTTCGTGAAAAGCTGTGTTTCCAGTGCCTTCTGGTGAAGATGAAAAAAAAGTTTCACGCTCTTCAAGATGAAAGACGTGGGTAATTGATTGGTGTTTTAGTTCAGTTTTCTTTTATTTTGATTACTTTTTAACATTTCATTCGTCGTTCAAGAATTTATGTTATAATTTAAAATTCAGTACCTTTGGTGAAGATGTTTTAAAAGATACGGACGACAGAAATGCTTATTTTACAAATTGCTTTATTAATTTGGTAGCAATCTTCCACTACAGAGAAAAACAAAATATTGCTGATAAATTCATCAGTTGAATATTAAGGAGATTCCAAGAAAAGGCAGCCCTTTTGTTCTACACGTCACAGCTCATATATTTTGTTTAAAAGTAATAATTTTTAAGGATCATGAACAAAATGTTTTGCATAAGAAACCACTCATACGTTTGTGCTTGCTTAAGCAACAACATTTTGTTGGTTACCCTTTTAAATTATTAATTTTAAAGAAATATAGAAACTGTTGCGTGTGGGACAAACTGTCCGGTTTTTTGTGGAATGAACAATTAAATGTTTTTAGAATTCAAAAATAGGAATTCCTACAAACTTAAATGTTGAGTACTGTAGTTTAAAAACTTAAACAATTATTAGTGCAATACTGTGTGTGTGTTTGTGTAACGAAAATTAGTTTTAAAGAAATATTTAGAGGAAAAACGAATTTGCTTTGTTTTAGAAAATTGTCAAAGCAATAATTAAATTCATATTTTCTGCCGTAATGAAAGTGCTGTCAGAAAGCCTTATGTTTTAAAGTTGAAACAGGCTATATAAGCAATGGATTTCAGAGGGATATTATTGTAATCCATCTTACTGTTTTCCTGTTAGCTATTTGCTGTAGCTGAACTGACTGGAAATAGTTGCAAGACTTCGTTATTAGCATGTTCCAATTTAAGGAGAGTGAAAATAAAAATACATAAAATACAGGGCCTTAAGCCTTTCTTAGGGACGTTAACTTACTACTGAAAGTGCAAATAATTACTGTGCTCGTTTAATATAGTAATAAATTATTTTTGTAATACATTTGTCTATATTTTGCTTTGCGAAACATTTTATCCTTTTGAATAAACAGAAGAGATTTTTCTGCAATAAAATGCGGGAAATAATTACTTTGAAATATGGCGTTGTTAAGATTTATAAAGGAAAACAAAAAACTTTTTTTTTGCTTATTTATTTATTTATTTATTTACGTTTATTTGCAACTGTACGACAAAATAATAAAAACAGCCTTCTCATATTAGAAACTATCGTAAAGTGTTCTCCCTTTTGAAACTAGGGATGATGTATTTGCAACGGACACCTCACACTGTCTGTGTGGCTACAAAAAAGTTCTGGCCACTAAAAATGTTTTTAAAGCGTATGCTTATAGAAACCAGGAGACCGCTTTCAGCTGTTTTCTTTGATCCACGAGCCAAATCACTCTTTAGAATCGATTGCCTCTTAACGAATTTCGCTTTTTCGGAAGAAGTTAGGAAAAAAACTAGGGACAATATGTCATAGCCCCGTGTTTTAAAGTAAAAGCTTTTGGTATAACGTTCTACTTGTAAGAAACAAGTGTTAGTTCCATGGTTTTATAAACGGCAATATCTTCACGTTACGAAAAAATTTACTAAAACGTTACCGCTTTCTTGTAAATTGTAATCCTTTGCAGTCCTTTATCGGTTTTAGTCTGACACAAAAAAATTGCCATTGCTGTCCTACATGTGTAAGGCTTCAAATTAAACATTTAAAAATTATTATATATTTTTTACATACTTAAAGTGATGTCTCTAAACACAATTCTTAGATACTTGTGTGATTTATAGTGCTTTTCAGGTGCATTTTATAGTCTCTTTTGATTTCGTTGGCAGAAAAACCTTTTTTTTTAAAACTTGAACCGCATTCGTTAAAGCACAGAAACATACACGCATTATCTTTGCAAAACGCGTCCACTGCAGATCCATCCAGAGGGTGATTCATACCCTCAGCTCCTTAGACTTGGGCCCCCTATAAGTCAAGAGTGAATCCAGAGGTTTTTTAATGGAAGGGCGATTGATTTTTACTTCTTACTTTTTCCTATGTGTATTGGTTTGTAAATATTGATCACATTGGCCTTGGACTTCGATTCCGAAAAATTTCCGGGGAAAGAGCTCCAAATCCAGGGACGTCATTTCAAGTTTTTCCGGGGGGGGGGGAGGGCAAAGGGTAAAAACACAATGCAATTTCACCAGAAAACAACAAAAACCACGCCCACTTATATATAAATACATTGATTTCTCAAAGTCAGGGGGGAATGACCCCCCCCCCCTAAATGACGGGCCTGTCCAAATCTACTTCTCGCAACACCAACATCAATAAATCTAGTCTAAAATTACGTTTTTCAAACTTCAATATCAGAAATTTTTAAGTGTAGAGTGCCTCAGGGGAGGGGCCATTGTCCCCATCTCCCGTTCATTGTATTCGTCCTAGCTATTAGTACGTATTAATGAGGTTCTACTGCACTTACTATAATTGTGCCGGTGACTAAACAATCGTAATTTAAAATGCAAGATAACGCCCGGTCCGTGAAAGCCGCACCTAGCACTCGCGAACCATTCCTTTTAAAAAAGGGGTGATGGGTTGTGAGTGGGAACTCTCCAATGTTTTCAGTTTAAAACTTGCATTTGCTATATTTCTGACATATTCAGCTAAACTATGTATTTGAAATTAGCACCGTTCTACGTTGTTTGATACGACTCAATATGCTTCTTATTATTCTTCCCCTAATTATTGTTATCTTACCTATCACCCCTATTTTGGTAAGCTCAGAGACGACCTGACGCAAGCATAAGTACGCGGGGGGTTTTACCAAAGAAAATCAGACAGTACAACCCTTTTCTGTGAAATCTCAGCTGCTATTTTATTTTTCACATGGCATTCGCATACTTGAGTACCGTTTTTCCGACACAATTTACCCACCAAAAACGGTGCTCTGTTCCGGAACGCGTGTGAGCCGGAATGAGGATGTGGCCTGCTGCCTCTAACTGAGAGTTGGTGTCACGGGCCGCTTCCTCGGCAAACAAACGCCGCGTTTGATGGTGGATCATTGACCACAGACATGCCGACACGCCTCGCCTGTACAGCCTCGATATTTGCTCCGCTCCGGAGGCGCACGGAGATTGTTTCTTTTAACATATAAGTTTATATGCTAGGGAGGATTTTTTTTTTTTTTTCTAAACTTGAAAACATAACAAGTGGATATTATTAATCAATGAGGCTTGTCGAATTGCAGTTCTATTGTTTCAATTGAATACAGTGCGGAAGAATAACGTTGAGGGTTTTCTTTATGTGTGATAAATTTGCATTTCAAATTACGTATCTTTCCTTTAACCCTTTGAGAACCGTACACTGCAAAAAATGAACTGTTGCTTTTAAAGTATAATACTGGCAGCCGAGGTTCCAATTTAAAACTAAATGCAGAGTAATAAACTGTAAAACTAGCAATTTTACAGCTTCTTATTGTAAAGTTATCAATTTTACAGTTTATTACCGCAAAATTTAACTGTATTATATTGTAAAAACAATATAATACTGGCAGCAGAGGTTCCAGTTTAAAACTGTAAAATACACGGTAATAAACTAAAATTAGCAAATTTTACAGTTTATTACTACACAATTGGCTGTATTATACTGTAAAAACAACATTCATTTTTTACAGTGTAAGTCCTGCAGTGGCGTGAGAAAATTTTTTATGCATAAAGCTATTTCATAACAACTTGAATAATATTTATTTCAAATTTTGTGAAAAAAATTCTGTGGATTTTGTAAAAAAATTGATGGGGCACATGTATCCACGCAGTTTATTGAGAATGTAAACGTATAACTCTTTTTCGAAATGTGATTAATTTAATATTGAATTCTGAAATATCTCTGGATAAATTAGGACATAAACTACCTGTAGTCTTTAATTTAAAACTAATAGTCTAAGATCCCACCGCAGTTTATCTACACTCATAGCGTACACTCATCACGTGTATATCAAATTAAAGCACATTTTTTTCTGAACGTGATACACTAAGTCTTCGTATGTAAAAGTGCCCGAAACATATAGGCAGCCTGGCCTAACCAGGACATATGAATGTAGTATTTCTACACTCATTGCGTACACTCATCACGTATATATCAAATTAAAGCTGATTTTTTCCTGAACGTCATGCACTAAGGCTGCCTATGTAAAAGTGGCCGCAACCTCTAGACAGCCTGGCCTAAACAGATCACGTGAATGTAGTATTTCTACACTCATCGCGTACACTCATCACGTATATATCAAATTAAAGCTGATTTTTTTCTGAAAGTGATGCACTAAGGCTGCCTATGTAAAAGTGGCCGCAATTTGTACGCAGCCTGCATAGCAGGTCACATAAATGTCAAATTCTTCATTCATGTAACTTGTTTAGACCCGGCTGCCTACAGGTTGCGGCCACTTTTATATAGGCAGCCTTAGTTCATAACTTTCAGAAAAAAATCAGCTTTAATTAGATGTTAACGTGATGAGTGTACGCGATGAGTGTAGAAATACTACATTCATGTGACTTGTTTAGGCCAGGCTGGCAAGAGGTTGCGGTCACTTTTACATAGGCAGCCTTAGTGCATCGCTTTCAGAAAAAAATCAGCTTTCACTTAATATATGCGTGATTAGTATACGCGATGAGTGTAGAAATACTACATTCATGTGACCTGTTTAGGAAAGGCTGCCTAGAGGTTGCGGCCTCTTTTCCATAGGCAGCTTTAGTGCATCACGTTCAGGAAACAATCAGCTTAAATTTTATATATACGTGATGAGTGTACGCAATGAGTGTAGAAAGACTACATTCATGTGACCTGTTTAGGCCAGGCTGCCTAGAGCTTGCGGCTACTTTTACATAGGCAGCCTTAATGCATTACGTTCAGTAAAAAATCAGCTTTAATTTGATCTATACGTGATGAGTCTACGCGATGAATGTAGAAATATTACATTCATGTGACCTGTTTAGACCAGGCTGTCTACAGGTTGCGGTCACTTTTCCAGTGGAAGATTAGTGCATCACTTTCAGAAAAAAGAAATCTGCTTTAATTTGATATACTCGTACATGTGATGAGTGTACAAATTTGACATTTATGTGACCTATTATGCAGGCTGCCTACAGGTTGCGGCCACATTTACGTAGGCAGCCTTAGTGAATCACTTTCAGAAAAAAATCAGCTTTAATTTGATATATACGTAATGAGTGTACGCGATGAGTGTAGAAATACTACATTCATGTGATCTGTTTAGGCCAGGCTGCCTAGAGGTTGCGGCCACTTTTAGATAGGCAGCCTTAGTGCATCACGTTAAGGAAAAAATCAGCTTTAATTTGATATATACGTGATGAGTGTACGCAATGAGTGTAGAAGTACTACATTCATATGTCCCGTTTAGGCCAGGCTGCCTATAGGTTTCGGGCACTTTTACATACGAAGACTTAGTGCATCACGTACAGAAAAAAATGTGCTTTAATTTGATATATACGTGATGAGTGTACGCTATGAGTGTAGATAAACTGCGGTGGGATCTTAGACTATAATCTTGAATACAGGTAAAACAGCTTCGCTATTTCCTCTGCTCTGAAGGCACGCGAAATTGTTTCTTTAACAGTTTAAATGCTAAGGACGATTTTTTTTAACGAAAACATAAGGGGATATGATCAATAAATGAATCTTATCGAGCTGTATTTCTATTGTTTCAATTGAATACAGTGCCCTAAATGTTAATCTTCCGATTAACATTTAGGGTTTTTAGGATGATAAATTTAAATTTCAAATTACGTCCTTCAACTCTTTAACCCTTTCTGCCCCAAGTCCCGCTTATATTAATTTAGTATTATGAATCCTATATGGCTGGAATCGTATGGCTGGAAGCTTTTAAGTACCACTCCTTGTACTTCGCTGAGAGGCCGACAGGTGGTACCTACGATCTGAGACAGTTTTCTTAGGGCCCTGAGGCGTATAGTGGGCCTTAGACCCTACAGATTTTCAAAATTTGCTAAATTATTTGAAACATTAAGGATCAAGGACCATAAGCCCATCTGTGGAGTGTATTTTTTTACACGCAAACTATTACATGAAAACGTAAATAACATGCACTCGTATGTCAATTTTTTTCAAACTTGTTTCTGCAGACTATGTAAATCGATGGCCTATGGTGTATTACAAATGTAAAGCTGCAAATACTTCTCAGAACTTTATTATTTATTAACTTAATTCTGGATTTACCTTCAATTTAAAAGTAATCATGAATAAAAGAAGAAACAGGGTGGCATGAATTCAGATATATTGAGACATTTGAAGAGTTGCGTTTCGGATTCCCTATTAATAGAAGGGAAGCTTTGAAATCTGACGTTTATTTTCATGCTTCATTTCCAATGGAAACCAAATAAACGATTTTTTATAAAAAAGCTGCACTAAAATAAATGAAAAAAAAAAAAAAAAAAATTGAAAAAAATGTAAAAGAAAAAATTTGTAGACACTGCACTTTACTTTCGTACATCAGAAGGAGACGACATAGTTCCTTCTTATAAATTTCTTCTTATGTAGAGAATAGCAATTTAGATAGATAGATAGATAGATATAGATATAGATAGATACGTTTGTAAATCTTTAAAATCATTTTGTGGCATTGAGTTTGACTTCAAAATTTCTTTGAAAGCTTGATTTTTAGTCTTTTTTAATAGTCTGAAGATGATTAATTTATTTATTTATTTCTGGTTTTGAAATTAAATTGTTATATCGACCGAAAATTCATTAAAACATGTAATAAAATTACAAAACATTAAATTTCATTAAAATATATAATATTTGTTCGCGCGTTAAGAGTATAACTCCTTAAGTGCATGTATGGGAATACGCACTTTTATGAAGTAAATACTAATTACAAAATTATTTTCATTGACAAGAAAGACGTTTTGGTCAAACTACTTGTTTTCTTAACTATGTCCGCGTACCATTTTTTTTATTTAACGGAACCATACGCTGCATGATCTTAGATCAAAAAACATAATTTCTTACTTCAAAACCTTTCTCACTTTTTCCTACACCTTTTTTCCCCTTCAGAATCAAGTTTTCTACGCTCAGCTATAGAAAATATAAAGAATTATTAGCGGGGATTAATTCCTCGTTAAGCTTTGAGCAGCATCTACGGAACTTTTGAATAGAACTGTTGTGCCAGATGGCTGGAATTTCCTTTCTTTAACTAGAAGCAGCGATCCGGAAAAAGATTCTGTTGGCAGTAACAGATTCTACCATAATCAAGTACCATCAAACGAATAAATTTTTCCTTTCAGAAGTGGCCGAGTTTAGTAAGTATGGAGAAGTAGATTGCTTCCATTAGATATCATTACGGAAAGAATACTTCCATTAGGTAAAGAGTGGTGGAATAAGAAATTATTCTTTTGTGAGATCGATAAGGAATTTTTTATTTATTTTTTTTCAACATACCCTGTGTACAGTATTTTTGAAATTTCATAAATCTTTTTTTATTCTTAAAAAATTTATAATTAT
>JAXGGA010017971.1:0-23090 GCA_038373865.1 Uloborus plumipes | reverse complement strand
CTTTTATCAAAGTTTGATTTTGAATTTCTTATTTAATCGGAGATCTCCACTTCTTCCGGTTTTTACCAAGAATATTACTTTTCTCTTGCAGCTTTAATTTTCCAAAAAATCAGGCTGTAAAGGTAAAATATTTTTTCAAAGATTTTTAAAAAACTTTTGATTTAGTAGAAAAAAATTGAATAAAGCAAAAAATTTACTCATTGACAACTGCCATATTGTTCTTTTTTTATGCTTTGAATCCAGTTTTGAAGCTGTTCTTTCCATTTTAAACATTAGATATGTATTGCTTTTAACTCTGGCATAATTTTAAAAGAAGCATATTGTTTTTTAGTATTTAGATGCTATTGTAAAGCATGTGACAGAAAACCTGAAATCCGTTGCCCATGCTCCAAGTGTTCAACTTCAAGATGTTCCAGATAACTTCTTTCAGTTGTCTCTAAAAGATGATGAAGATAATTCTAACGAAGGGGCTTCGGCTCAAGCTGCCAATGTAAAGTTAGTTCAATTTCAGTGGTTCTTTAAAAAATGTTTGCAACTATTTCAATGTTTAACTTTTTATTTTATGCTCTGAAACTTCTGTAATTGCATTAATTTTTAGCTTACTCAACTTTTTTTTTTTTTTTTCAAAGGAGAAATACTACTTGTATGACGGATTTTATCGATAACAAAAGGTCTAAAATAAATAAAGATTGAATGTAAAAAAATTTAATGCAGGGTGCCGAGGAAGTATATGTCTGTCAGTCCATTGATTTGGATGTTAGAGTACAGATAAGAACACAGCATATGTACTAATATTGTCATGATATAACTAACTGAAGGAGCAGTGAGTACTTGCATAGCTCACACACATTTAATAGGAAAGACTCATATAGTGCAGGCAAAAATTTAAGTGTTTCACTTTTATCACTTAAATTGTGTAGGGGAAGTGGAAAAGGCTGGAAGTGTCAAAAAATAAAATATTGCTTTTTTGCATGGAATGTGTTGTAAACGACATTGCCAAAAACCTAGAGAAATTCCTAAGTGCCAGAAAAATTCCTACTACTTTTCTAGAGCAATCTCAAGGAGCAGCACCGTGAAAGCGCCCACTGGCCGTCAGTGGGAAAGGCTGAAAATGCCACCAGCCATGATGAATGTACTATTTTCTACCGTATTTTTTCAAACTACTATGAACATTCATCCTTTACATGTAATGAGCGCTGGACGTCAAGCCTTTTAACTAACAAGGTTAACACTTACCGCATTTCCCAAAAAAATATATGATGGCACTTTCAGCTTTTCACATGCAAAAAATCAAGTTATATATGTACAAAAAATATATATATGTACAAGTTATATATGTTGCTTTCTTTAGTTACCAGACACTGACAATGTCTGGTAACTAAAGAAAGCAACAACCCCCAACCCAAATAACTACGGTGTCCTCATAACCAGACACTGTTCAATCAATAAATGTAAATCAAAAAATGTCACTTCCAAAATTTACCTTTTTTGTTAGAGTTTCAAAATAATGGCTCTTAAATAGACACGATATCTCATCAAGAACCGCTAGGTGGTTAAATTTTCTTGCTATTCCCAGTGATAATCCCATTTGAGAGAGGTCAGGGAACAGATTTTCAGTATTTTCACCTGAAAGATATTCTAGGTAAAGGAAAGGGAATTCTTGTTTGGTAATTTAGAGTAGCAAAATTGATAACATGAGCCTGCAAGATTAAACTTTTTAAAAAATATATAAAATAAGTGTTTGCTGTATTCATATAATTGTGGGGTTTTTTTTTTTCTAATTATGTTGGTGACTTAAAATGCATTTCAAAAAGAGCAATTTTAAATCTTCTGCAAGTAGGAGTGTCCCGCCCAGACTGTTAATTCAAGAAGCTGATTAGATTTAAGAACTTTTGTTGGAAGTTCCTCTAAACTGGCATGAATTTTAATTCCTGACTAGATTGTATCTGTAAAATTTGAAAGCACTTAAAACTTGAAAAGTGCTGATTGGGAGGGGAGGGGGTGATTTCATTTGTAAGCTCACTTATCACATAATTCGGTTTATACTGCATACTTATTCTCTTTGGATGTATTTACTGATTTATATAAATCTTTTTTAAATTCTAAATTAATAAAATACTTTAAAAATCCTATTTTTCATTCTAGGGTTGAACCACCAAATGAGTACTATGATGATGTGAAACCGCCAAAACAAAGCCGAAGAGAGCATTAAAGTTTTGTGAAAACTGTAATTCCACTTTATTATGACCTTAAAGCATTAAATGTAATAGATGATGCATGTTTTCACTCTTTCTTAAAAAAGAATGGCCATTTTAAGTAGTCTTAACAGATGAAAAAAAAACTAAATCAGTTTTTGAATCAGTCAGATAAGAGGTTGGGTGGGCATTTAGGAAATTCATTTTATTTATTAATTCAGTCATGATTTTGCTTCTTCTATTACATTTTATGCTATGTGAGTGGTAAACAATTGTGTTCATCTTCCAAACTTAATGTAAAAAAAAAGTTTCTTAAAGAAGGCGTGAAAGCTAAATGTTTGCAAAAAAAAGTGCTTTCATTTTTGTATTTGGAAAAACTGGTGCTTCTGTTATATTTTATAAATGTTCATCTACATGTATTTGTTTCTTCATTAAATGAATTTTTGACTTTTTCAAAACATTGTTATTCACTCTAAAATGCATTTGAGGAACATGACCAATTTCGTAGTATGTTTTGTTGTTTTCCTGCCTGTAGTTATAAACACTGGTTAACAATGTTTTGTTGAATGAAACGTTTATAGTGTTTCTATTGTAATTTTTAATGCTGATTTCAATATCCAATCGAAAGTTTTTCATCACCCACAGTTTTTGCTTAATCATGATGGTTTTAACCCATTTATGACCAAGTTTTTTTAACAATTTTTTTCAATTTTTTTCTGCTTAAAACTCTTACTTGGAATGGTTTACATACATTTTAGCCTTAAAATAGTTCGCTGTTGCCATATTTATCAAGTTATTTATGTCCTGTTTATGGGATATTTTGCAGATATGTGAGCAAAATATGACCTAATTTGAAATTACTTTTGCAAAATAATATTACAGAAGGCATCTGTGAACAATTTCAAGCAAATCATTTTAAAATAGTTTAATTTTATGAAATAAGTTCGCAGAAAACTTACTTTCTGTGGCTACCCATGCTGGATCGTTGCTTGACTGATTTGTCTGAAAATAGCTGTCAATAAATAAACTCTGATGTCCAAATAGTAGCTCTAACTGGTTTTCTCAAGAAAAAGGACTATTTAACTTGTGAAAAATAGCTTTGGTAAAATAATATACCCATTGCAGGTTTTTGTATGTAGTAACTAACAAGCGTCCCATTTTTAGGCTACTGGGCATAAATGGGTTAAGTACCATAGTACCCCACATTAGGTGGCATGCTGCAAAATTTTAGGGCCACCAGATTTTCAGTAACCCTTGTCTGGTCCTTTCCGGCATTCCAGAGAAACCAAGCTTAGAAAGAAAAAAAAAATTAATTCTAGAGCAATTACGTATTTAACTTCAAAATTCATAAGTTCTACACTGGAGGAAAAGCACAAAAGTCTTATTTGTACTTTTTATTAAAATTGAATTATTGTCACCAGGTTATTCTTTGTAACATATACACTAGGTGGCCAAAAGTATCCGGACACTTTCAAAAATTCACATTCTTACATATAGCTCGAGAAATAAGCAATCAATTGTTCTTTAATTTTAGTCATACAAAATATAGACTTCACCGAACATTTCCAAGTTGAAATTAAATTACCCTTGCATTTGGGGGACGACAAGAAGGGGGTTGAAAGAAAAACCGCTTTTTGACCATAACTCTTCGAAAATAGCTCGGAATAAGCTATCAAATTCAGTGATTAATTAGCATACTATGTATAATTACTGTACAAATTTTTATGAACGTACCACTCTTACTTCTGAAAATATGAAACATTTTTGAAAAAACGGCAATTTTATTTGAAGGGTTTTTGCTCATAACACGCAGAGTTTTTGATCAAACCTTATCACAACTTCAGGAAAGATGACAAAATACAAGAGAAAAAACATACTAAAGCGGTAAATAAAAATATTAAAAAATCGATGAGATATGAACGTTAAAAGGAAATAATTTTTCACGGCGCATGCGCGAACGACAGAAATTTATAACTACAAAAATATTGTAGCCTGATTTATACTGCATCTTATAAAAAAAGTTCCAGTTGAATATCATGAAAAATGAAAAAGATATCAGCGATCTAGTGAGCAGTATTTCATTCATTTCGCAGACAATACATAAATAGTGAGGGGTTGTCCACAAATAGTGTGGTGACAATCGATCATTTTTTTTTCAATGTTAAATTGTATACAGTTTGAAAATTTATATTCGGCATAGAAGTCACATTTCGTCTGTTCGGCCAAAAAGACCTTATACGTACGTTTCCAAAAGTATCCGGACACCCTCTGAAACGTTGGTTTTGAAAGACGACGCAATAACCTTTAATTTAAAAATAGCTCTTTGTGGATAGACCCTCACTATTTATGTATTGTCTGCGAAATGAATGAAATACTGCTCACTAGATCGCTGATATCTTTTTCATTTTTCATGATATTCAACTGGAACTTTTTTTATAAGATGCAGTATAAATCAGGCTACAATATTTTTCTAGTTATAAATTACTGTCGTTCGCGCATGCGCCGTGAAAAATTATTTCCTTTTAACGTTCATATCTCATCGAATTTTTAATATTTTTATTTACCGTTTTAGTATGTTCTTTCTCTTGTATTTTGTCATCTTTCCTGAAGTTGTGATGAGGTTTGATTAAAAACTCTGCGTGTTATGAGCAAAAACCCTTAAAAAAAACTGCCGTTTTTTCAAAAATGTTTCATATCTTCGGAAGTAAGAATGGTACGTTCATAAAAATTTGTACAGTAATTATACATAGTATGCTAATTAATTACTGAAATTGATAGCTTATTCCGAGCTATTTTCGAAGAGTTATGGTCAAAAAGCGGTTTTTCTTTCAACCCCCTTCTTGTCGTCCCCCAAATGCAAGGGTAATTTAATTTCAACTTGGAAATGTTCGGTGAAGCCTATATTTTGTATGACTAAAGTTAAAGAACAATTGATCACTTATTTCTCGAGCTATATGTAAAAATGTGAATTTTTGAAAGTGTCCGGATACTTTTGGCCACCTAGTGTATTACCGAAATGCTTTGTTTTATGCTCATTTGTGAACAGGAACATTAAAATAAAAAATGATCTAAAGGAAATACATGAAGGCATAAAACTTTAAAAAATGATTTCTCATTTTGAGCTTAGCTGCAGATACCAATTTACTGCTTAGCTCAACAACAGTGTAGGTCATTTTATTAGAATTGATAAACGGTTTGATTTTGTAAAAATATTAATAAACTATAGAAAGATAACACACCATTGAACCACCACATTTTTTTTATCTCAGAAACCTGAAATTTGTTGGTTTGTTTTTGAGAAAGAAGTTATTTTGGGAATTTATTGTAAATTTCCTAGCAGTGGTTTGGTTTGCTTTGCGATTGAAACGGAGAGGGGAAATTCACTTTTGTTTTGTTGCAAAATCAACCCTGAATTTTCCGGCATGCTGGTCAACCTGACTTTTCCGACATGCCGGCTAGCACGTGGTTATGCGGTATTTATTTTTCCAGTGTTTTCCCATATCATATAATGATAAAAACTCATAATTAACAATTAAAATCTTGTTATTTAGAGAAAAAAAAAGTGAACATAGTCAGGTTTGCTGTCACCACAGTGATGACAATGGCGGTCAGTCTTAACCGCACCAATTTCCCAGATATATATTTTTCAGGCTACCTGAGTTGAACTATTTTCCATGTTTTTATATTTGAATGCAAGCATGAAGAATCCATAATTTTTTTAGTATGCTCTAATAGTTTTGACTCTGTAATGTAGATATGTTTATATTTTAATATTAAACAGATGAGACTTGGTATTAACTTTTTCTAAACTAGTTCAAAAGCTCTACTATTACATTATTGAAGTACGTTGCCTTCAGTATCCCTAGCATATTCAATTAAAATAAAGGAAACATATGAAGATTCATAAGTTTTTGTTGGATAAAATTTAGTGCAACACATATCACAAGACAATTATTTCTGGCCTGAAATTCTAATAAACAAATTCTATTAACTGCTGGGGTTTTACACAATGCAGTTTTCTTACCTGCGAATGAAATAAGAACGGCAAAAAGAATTAATAGTAAAATAAAAGACAAAAAAACTTATTCTACTGGCCCTTCATATTAAATTAGACCTTTTTAGAAACTTTGCAAAGACTATCTAACAATGGTACTGGATTTAAATTCTAAAAAGCAGAATTCCCAAAACTTTTGTGTACATTAGTTGCAAATCTTCCATTATGTCCAGCAAGCAGTGCGGCAATAGATATGTGTACAAAGGTATAATAAACAAGACAATCACCATTGCAATAAAATTTTAAAATTATTTTCCTGCCTTTTGCAAAATTTGCTTTTATTCTTGAAATATTTCTAAAAAAAATAATCAAAACATTTAATTCTTAAAGCAAGTTAATCCGAGATTAATCCCGCTGGGTGTGACATACCCACCACCTTGTTTTCATTCAAATTTCTCCCCCACCTTTTTTAGAACGTGGACGATTCTTTGAGTATCTGACCCAAAGGTCATAAACCTTGAAGGAGTAGAAAGAGCGAGGAAATTCTAAAAACAGCTTCTTTGAAATTGTATAATAAAGGTGTGTCATACCCTGCGCGAGCATCTGTGCTGCAGTTCTGAAAGCAGTAGTATCTTTGCATATGCGAAAGTATCTTTTCGGAATGGTGCGTTATCCTAGCTATGATGAGGAAATGCGACATTTGAGGACAGAAAAACTAAATTTGTCTGAGAAAAATGTAACAAGCACATTTGTGTGGAGCATATGGCATGCATTTGCAAAAAATGCGCAAATTGAATGTAAGTCCTTTAAAAATATATTTCCTTATTATAATCTTCTTTCTTATTTGCATTTTTACCCTTTTTGAAAATAAATTAAACTCTTAAATGCGAAGAAGCCAACTCGGGTATGAGATACCAGGTGCGAGCAGTCCCGTTTCTTTGGCCGCTTGATTAATCTTGGGTTAAGCATATCATTTATTTTGTAAATACAAATGTGATGACCAGTTTCAGAATCTTGGCTGAGCTAGAATGGTGTATTTTAAAACTGGAAAATCTTTTTTTTCCCTTTGTTCCATGAGTGAATTGTTTAAAATTTGAAGCTATAATTTTATTTCGTTTCTAAACACTGGCATTATTTTATTCAAACGAGTTTCATTCTTTAGTGTCCGAGTAATACTAAAAATTTATTATGAATTCATTGCATAGCTAAAAATAAAATGAATATGAAAGAACTTTGGAACCATGCTTTTATTACCATTTATGAGCAGAACTATTAAGATGTTAAGGAAGCATGACATTTAAAATAAAATGAAGTGAGAAAAAAAAGGCCTAAGGTATTGCTAAAAATGCCAATTGAGTCTAAAATGTACTTACTAGGGCTGTAAATGTTTCAGATTCAAACAAACCAATAAAATGATTAGCTTGATTATTAAAATATTTCTCTGTCCAAAGTAGACAAATGATTTTTAAAAGGAAAAACTCAGAATTTCCCACAGCATTTTTATTTCAAATATAAAAAATATGGATGGGTACATAGCAAGCAGTAAGTTACCGCTTAGCTACTATAAGAGGCTACCTGCCTCCAGCTCTATTACTTCCTATTCCAGGCTGATGAGTGTTGACAAGCACAAAACTGCTCTTCTTGAACGAAATAACCAAGTTGGTGGTGTATTGCATAAGAATGGGTAGCTAAGCGAGGGTTCTCTGAAATTTCCGCTTGGGATGCGGACTTCGAATTTCCCCATAAATCTAGCACTGGAATATAAACTCATGTTTGTGAAAATTGCAACACCATGAAGGACTTACGCGAATGGGCTGAAATTTTTAGCAAATGCAAAGTAGGGTATGATATGCAAATGATTAGAACTTTAGACGTGTATGCTGAGCAGCGCCCTCTGAAAGCCCGCTCTCTATCCGAATAAATAGACAGCTACAGCAAGGCGTGTATAGTTATAGGTGGTTATCTGCTTGTGATAAACGTTAGATCAGACGTTGCTTATGCCTCTTCGACGAAAAAGAGCGAGGTTTCAACAACTTGTGGAGTTTGAAGGAAGGAGGATCATCGGCCTTCGTGAAGCTAGATTGTCTTTTTGTGAAGTAGCCGCTCGTGTGCAGCGTAACAGCAGCACAGTGATGCATGTTTGGAAGCAGTGGACGAACGAGTGCCGAACAACTTGGAAATCCGGGAGTGGACCCCGAAATGTGACGTCAGCGTGCGATGATAGACACCTGATCCGCATGGTACTGACGGACTGTACAGCTTCTTCCAGACAACTGGCAGCACAGTGGTCAACAGCTACAGGTGTTTCAATATGTGCTTCATCAATGGACCCTATTCACGGTGTGGCAACGGTCCATTTAACTTTTCTTTTGCGGGTATTTACATCCAATTTCCACCAATAATAGACACCAGAGAACCGGAATTTCTTCTACTAGGCTCGGTCAATACCCGCAATGACATCACATGAATAGGGTCCATTCGTAGATATCTGCTGCAGCGTGGACTGCCCGACTCCTTTATACAGGATCCCGCTCTCGCTAAACCATCACCGCCTGCAGCTACAATGGACCAATCAGCATAAGGACTGCCGGGCTGATTGGTAGTATGTTGTGTTTTCTGAGGAATCCTGCTTTAATTTGGCACCATGATGGCCGCATTCGCGTCCGACGCTATGCCGGTGAATGCCACCTTCCAGAGTGCATTATCGAACGTCACAGTGGACGAACACCTGGAGTCATGGTCTGGGGTGCCATATCATATCATGGACAATCTCAATTGCTACTTATTATGGATAACCTGAACATCAACCATGACATCGGTGAAGTTCTACAGCCCCAAGATGTCCCCTTCCTTCAAGGCTTGCCTGGCGCTGTATTTCAGCTGGATAATACCCGCCCTCATGTCTCTAGGACTGTTCAATCCTTCCTTGCATCGCAACAGGTGCAACTTCTTCTCTAGCCAGCATATTCTACAGATATGTCGTCGATTGAACATGTATGGGATTTCGTTGGTCGGCGTCTCGTTCGTGATCCTCGTCCTGTTGCTTCTACAGACGAACTTTGGGTATGCATACAAACAGTATGGAATGCTCTTGATCAGGCAGACATTAAAAATTTATATGACTCCATGCCACGTCGCATAGCAGCACTTATTGCAGCGCGTGGTGGCTACACAAAATACTAATTTCAATACTTTTTAATTGTGTGTTCGCTTTCTAAGTTTATTCATTTATTTGTACCACTATCACTCAGCTGTGTATTAAATTTCATTCAATTATGACGATTCCTTCATGGTGTTGCAATTTTCACATACATGAGTGTATCTATTTTTAGCATCGCATCTAGTGAAGATATCAAAAGTTGCCAGCCCCCCTTTCACTCGGCTACTCTACCCTCTCATAGAGTTTATTTTTTGAAACTAAAAGATTGAATTTGTGAACCAACGCCAATTGTCTAACGTTTTCTTCTGAAAAAAATTCCTTAATTTTGGGATTATTCCCTAACCTCATCTTAAATTGGTTTTGGTGCTTCAATTTTGAAAAATCACCAGGAAAGATGTCCCGAACCCACTGAACCTCTCCTGTAACATCATTGATGATCGCCTAGATTGGAACTTGTGTTTTCAAATATTACGGAAGGATAGGGGGCTCAAATCCGAACCCCAGTTCTTCCAATAGTGTCATCAAAAGTGGTCTGTAACTGCATTTGTATTACTTCAATTTAGAAAAATTTCCTCTAGTCCCAGAGTCCCATAACTTTATTCAACGGGCTTCAAACCGCACACACCTATAGCAAATAGTAAGGGGCTTTGCCTGGTACATATTAGTCTGATGCTCTCCCCCATTATATAACCTCCTATCTGGAAATCTTCGTTAGCTTAATTCTCGATTCCTCAAAGAAATGCCAAACTGTTTTTTAACTTTGTGTATTAGTGTCAGCCTTAGAATTTGAAAACTACCAAGCATCTGATTGTAAATTGATACAAGCAAAAGAGCTAGCTTTTAATTCAGTAGAAAATTTTCAATACTTTAGCATGCATAGGAGAAAAAAGAAGGGTTTGTTTGACTCCAATCTGAATTAAACTTATGAAGAATACAAGATGGATCAAAGAGCAATAAATTATTCAAACAACCGGGGGGACAGATCTTGATTTGCAACGAGGATTATTTAACCACATGCTTAAAAAGTTTTGCACCCTACCTAAAGAGCAATGGCGCATCCGTCAAATTTCTATGAAATGTCCCCGAATGAGAACGCCTCTCCAAAAAAAAAAAAAAAGGAAAGTACCCCTTAAAACACCCACTCTAAGAATTTCGATAGAGCAGTATGCGTCATCGACCCCTCCTAAGAACATCCCTCATAAAAACTTCTGGAGCTGCTACTGTTTTGATGTACATCAAAATCTTTTGAAGATGGCCATTAAAAGGTATTTGGGTCATTCCATGCGAAATGAGCAAATCAGCTGTGCTCAGTTATCAGATTTCAATGAAAATTTTTATTAGGGTAAATCATGCACATCTATGAGGAAATCCAAAGTATGAAAGTTTAAAAACTGTTTGTTGCTTTGCTATTGACATCAAAAATTAAGGCTTACGCTATGCCTAAATTTTCAGAGTTCATTAGGCATTTCACATTCTCTGGAAAAATCTCTATCAGGAAAGATGAAAGTTAATTTCTTCAGATTTCAAACTACTCTACTAGCTCTTTGAATGATAAAATAAGAGAAAAAAGCAATACAGAGCGTAAAACTATCTATTACTAATTACCTGTGCTGAGTTAATAATTGGTGTCAAATTTTTTAATGATGAAATTGTTCTTTAAAAAAATTGAAATTTATCGAAATTTTAATTTTTTCCAATTTTTCAGATGCTAGTTTGAACAAAAGGGACAGCCCCTAATTTACTTTTTTTTTTTCCTACGGAGCATGTTGAAGTGTCTTTTATTTAATATCAAATTTTAATTAGTGCCTTTCAGCGTACTTATGTCATTAGAATAATTTGAATTGAGGTAAAATTTCATCAATGAAACCATTTATTGGATGTTTAGAAAGACTTAATCATTTCTTTTGTGTTTCCTTTTCTTGAAAAAATAAGTTATATACTTTATAACTTGTTTACTAAGTATTTGCTGAAGCCTTTCCATAATTTTTTTAAAGTATATTGTATTCCATTATGAATAATTGTATTTAATTGTGCAAGTAAAAGTTGCTTTTTTTTTAAACAAATCTCCACCCGTGATGTGGAGAAAGAATTTCAGGCTACTTGCGATAAAACCTATCATTTCAGTATCTGAGCAAATCTTAACGGATATTAAAAGGAACTTTTTGGACAGAATGAAAATTAGAAGAAAAAAAAACATTATTTTATCCATTTATTGATTATACTCGTATTATTATTTCTATTTCTTGAGATATAACTTTTATCCGCAAGATTTCTCCGCTTAAGTTCCACATCATACCTGCATATATTTTAGAAATTGAAATTAATGCTAAATACACTTGCTTTTGCTCCCTTTAGTTGTTTATCTGGTCCTTTGAATTCCTGGAGCTTGATATAAAATATGAAGAAAATGTTATTTCTGTGAATTTAATACAAAGCTAAGAAATTAAAAAGGCACTATTCAGCTTCTTCAAGCAAATGGTAGACATAATAGCCTATATTCTTGCAAAATTGGAGCAATTTCCAAAGTGTCCTTCAAATAAATTTTTGTGCCTAGTCGAAGGCGAAAATCATCGTTTTACAAAATATACTTAAGTTCAAAAAATATTTTGAAAACAAAGGAATTAAAATACAGCTTCAAAAATTAAGGTATTATTTCTATGAAAGTTAACACATTGTTGGGAATTACTTTAAATTATGCAACTGAATTCCTTCTTGCGTGAGAAAAATAATGAAAACCTTCAATTTTGTTGAAAATGAAATATTTTTGTTTTTTACAGTTCAGTTAACAGTTAATTATCATGACTTTTAAAACTTACAGTAAACCGATAAATTGCCCTACTGCAAAAATTACAAATATATGGAGCTTTTATGTTCACATTAACTAGTTAAAAAATACAAGGGCTCAAAAGTACAACATATAGCATTTGTGAGAAGGATGTTCAAGTGGACTAATTTTGAATTTCATGTAACTCCTAAAATAGACAGTTTTAAGCCGAAACCTTTTAGATATTTTCCTATGTGCCCAAAATGGACCTGTGTATCAAATTTTATAAAAATCTATTGCCATGGGGCCACTAGTTTTTTTCTCTATTTTGCTCATTTCACATGGAATGATCCAATAGAATGCTGCTGTTGTGATTTTTTTTAAAACTTGATAATCAAAAAGGCACCTTCGTGACTCTCGAAGTTGATAGTAGACATAATGCCCTACATTTTTGCAAAATTTGACAGTTGTCCGAAGTGTCCCTCATTTAAATTTTCGTGCTTAAACAAAGGGGAAAATCGTCATTTTACAAAATGTCTCGTAAGTTTAAAGCTGATTTTGCAGACAAAGAAGTTTAATTATAACTCCAAAAGTAAGGTATTTGTTTTATGATACTTGGAACTTTACTGGGTATTAATGTAAGCAAATGCTATTGCATTTTTTAAAGCTCGAGTATAAAAAATAAAATGCTTAATTTTAAGAAAACTTATTTTCAGTTTTTACAACTCAATAAAAAATTAACTATTGCAATAAAACTAGTAAATGACAGACTGATAAATAACCTTATTCCATAGATTATGGCAAAATAAAACTTATTTTGTTTTCATGACATAAGTAATAAAATATAAGGCTTCTAACGCACAACATTTAGCTTTGTGCCTAGCTTTGTGCCTTGATGCTGCTCAATCATGCCAAGTTTCAGTTGCATGTAACGACTAAAATTAAAAATATTGAGCCAAATTATTTTAGATATTTCTATATATGCATAAAATGAACCTATATACCAAATTTTATAAAAATCAATTACCATGCGGCCATCACTTTTTTCTCATTTTTGCTCATTTCACATGGAATGACCCATTTTTGAAATTCAAAGCGGAAACCGGTTGTCAATGCTTTCACAACGCTGTTTCTGCGGGCTGCTAGAAAAAGGTAAAAAGTCATCAAGTAATGCCTCGCTAAAAATTTTAATCTGGTTTTCACCACAAAATTTTGAAACCATCATTGCTGACTCTCATGACAGGTTATTGGATTGCCCTTTAACGACTCAAATATCAAAACTTGAATTAATTGATTACGGAAGTAAGAAAAACTCCACAATGAAAAGATAGTAAAGCTGCAATTTAATTTTTGTGGGTAAAAGGCTGAAGTTACAGCCATCCAACGTCGCTGGTTTCGTTTTCAAGGGGCGCTTTTTTGTGCGCGGGTTTTTAAAAATTCATTAAAAAGCAATCTTGTTTTAAAATTCCGCAATGGTGTATTTTTGTGTTTTAAGTCTCTTAACAATATCTGTTTTAAGTCTCTTAACAATATCTGTTTTAAGTTTTAAGTCTCTTAACAATATCTGTTTTATGTTTCTTAACAATATCTAGTACTTAAAGTAGAAAATTTAATAGCTTGAAACTTTTTTATTCAATCTTCATAGTAAATTAATAGACTCAAACTAATTGCTAACGAAAGAAAAAAAAACTCCGCAATGAAAAACTCGTCTTGCTGCAATACAATGTTTTTGTGCGAAAGACAAAAGAGACATTTCCAGAATTTGTTCACAAAAATGCATTAATAAATGTAAATTACTAAATTACTTGCGTGTTACACTTGGGCAAAGAAAGTTATAGAAAAATGACTAAAATTTCAGTTTTCACTGCGATGCAAAAGTTTAGACAAAATGCACATATAATGATTAAAAAGAAACCTACTCGTGGGAAATGCTTTCAAATTTCTACTGCATGTAGAGAGTATGGTCTCAAATACGTGTCGGGAGTTTTGAAAAATATAACCGAAACGAAAATCGGAAATTACAGAAGACTTTTTTTCGCTGATTCAAAAGTTTAGACAAAAATCAGATTCTATGCAAATAATCTCTTAAAATGTGATTGGTGGAGGAAAGGTGGGACTTTTTCTTCGATTATAAAGTGCAGAGATTGCTGAATGAATAATCAAAATCCCAAAACCTCTGAAGTTCTCGCTTAAAGAAGATGAGAAAGTTTGGAAGCCGAAATTTAAAAATGAATTTTTAACTTTACTAATTTTTCGTTTTTCAAATCGGCTCTAGTATGATAGTACATTGTCTTTTACTTCGTGGAGAACAAATTCAGACATGTGTATCGATCAAAAAGACCAAGAAAAAATGTTTTTCTTAAGGATGGAGGAATTGATAAAATGGCTCGAACTGATGATTCGCCCCTTAATCCTACAAAACTTCAACTTGGGTCAATAACAGCAAGTGACGGCATAAGTCGATGAATTTCTGAATCGAGATGCATGAAAAAAACAAAGAATTGTGCTTGAGCCTTTTTGGACAGAGTGTCCAAAATAAGCCAGATTTTAATGGGAAAAGCAGCACATGTATCATTGTAGGATCATTCTATATAAAATCAACAAATGGGCCGTGCCGCACCCTTTTTGATTTTGATCATATTTGGTAGGTAATCTGCACCAATATTATATACTTCCAAACTGTTTTATTTTTTCTCGAATTTTTTTTTCTCTAGATATAGCCATTTTTTTGCTCCGCCGATGAGTAAAATTCGGCATTTTTTATCTTTTTTCTGAGACCTCTGGAAAATTTATTTAAAACGATAGAAAGACAAAACACGGCTTATTTTAAAGCTAAAAAAATGAACTTTGATTTGTGCATAAAAAGAAACGATTTAAATTAAGATTAAATATAAATTTTCCAGGGTCAATTCGCGGTTCAAAAAGTGCCGTTTTCGTCATTTCAAGCATGAAAAAGTAGAGGAAGGACTGACAGTGGGGTCTAATTTTTTTTCTCTTGCACCCAGTTATAGATACTAGAAGCACAGAAAAAAAAAAAAAACAATATTATACCAGTAGTCCTTCATTATGAAAAAATTGCTTAAACTTGAGAAAAAATGAAAATTGGTCTTTTTCACTTCCCAAAAACGGCCTGTGGAACAGGTAGTAAAAATTTACAAATGCATGGAGTAAGAAGGTGTTACATTTCTCTTTAAAATGAAACAAAAACTGTCTTGTTAATGTTATTCCAAGGCATTAAAGAGACATAAGCTTTTAAACTATGAGAAAAAATGAAAAATATCATTTTTCACTCCCCAAAAACGGCCTGTGGAATAGGTAGTAAAAATTTGAAAATGCATGGAGCAAGAAGGTATTATATTGAACATTAAAAGGAAACAAAAACTGTCTTGTTATTCCAAAGCATTAAAGAGATATATGCCTTCTAAGTCAGATGATTATTATGAAAAAATACCTTAAACTTGAGAAAAAATGAAAAATGGCCCTTTTCACTCCCCAAAAATAGCTTGTGGAACACTTAGTAAAAATTTGCAAATGCATGGCGGAAGAAGGTGTTACATTGCCCTTTAAAACGAAACAAAAAAATATCTTGTTATTCCCAGGCATCAAAGAGATAAGGCCCTCTGAAAATTGAAAATTCGTGCAAGTTTTTTTGGCATAAGTTTAAGCAATTATGAACATAAATAAAGTCTTTTCATGCAAGAACTCTAAAAATATGTATCCTCAAATATATAATTCAAAATATATTTTAAAATATTTGTAATGTTGACACATCGAAAAAAGTTGTACTTAAAACCAGTGATCCGAATGTCCACACATCAATTAAAATTGGTTTTAAAATTTAATTGCATGTCGCTAAGAAGTTTCTAGTTTTACATTTACATTTGAATGAAATTACAAATTTTTTTACAAAAAACCAAAAAATTTCTCCATCCTTTTCAAAACAGCTACAACTAAAAGGGATTTTTGCTTATTGATTATTTGTTAGAGTTTATCTTCATAATATTTAGTTACACATGCATTACAAATTAAAAGAAAACTCTGATAACAGAGACACTAAAAAACGTTTTAAGTACAACTTTTTGAGATGTTTCTTACGTCACAAATAAATTACAGACATTTTAAAGTATATTTTGAATTATATATTTAATGATACATATTTTTACTCTTGCAGTTCTTGCATAAAAAGACTATGTTCATAATTGTTTCAACTTATGCCAAAAAAAATTTTTTTGCATAAATTTTAGATTTTTAGAGGGTTATATCTCTTTGATGCCTAGGAATAACAAGACGGTTTTAGTTTCCTTTTAAAGTTCAAGGTAATATCTTTCTGCTCCGTGTATTTGAAAATTCTTATTACCTGTTCCACAGGCCATTTTGGGGGAGTGAAAAAGAATATTCTTCATTTTTTCTCATAGTTTGAAAGCTTATATCTATTTAATGCCTAGGAATAACAAGACAGTTTTCGTTTCATTTTAAAGGGCAATGTAACACCTTCTTACTCCATGCATTTGTAAATTTTTACTACCTGTTCCACAGGCCGTTTTTGGGAAGTGAAAAAGGCCAATTTTCATTTTTTCTCAAGTTTAAGCAATTTTTTTATACTGAAGGACTACTGGTATAATATTGTTTTTTTTTTCTGTGCTTCTAGTATCTATAACTGGGTGCAAGAGAAAAAAAAATTAGACCCCCACTGTCAGTCCTTCTTATACTTTTTCATTCTTGAAATGACGAAAACGGCACTTTTCGAACCGCGAATTGACCCTGGAAAATTTATATTTAGGCTTAACTTAAACCGTTTCTTTTTATGCACAAATCAAAGTTCATTCTTTTAGCTTTAAAATAAGCCGTGTTTGGTCTTTCTACTGTTTTAAATAAATTTACCAGAGATCTCAGAAAAAAGATCAAAAAATGCCGAATTTTACTCATCGGCGGAACAAAAAAATGGCTATATCTCGATAATAAAATTTTTTCGAGAAAAAAATAAAACAGTTTGGAGGTACAGAATATTGGTGAATATTACGTACCAAATATGATCAAAATCAAAAACGGTGCGGCACGAAAAATTCTGAAAATTTGTTGATTTTATATGGAATGACCCCGTAACTAAAAAAATAAATGTTACTTTCTCTGATGAAAAATATTAAAATTTGGATTTCCTAGATGGATTATAATTCAATTAGCGGGACTTAGAAAAGATCCAATTATCATATGCTGTGATGCTTTTACCATTAAAATATGTCTTATTTGAGACACTCTGTTCGAAAAGGCTCAAGCAAAATTCTTTGTTTTTTTTTTTTTTTTTTTTTTTTTGCATCCCGATTCAGTTGTTCATCTATAACAAAACCGTGATAAGATGGCACCTGTCAATCAAGTGAGAAATCGAGTCCATTCCTTAAAATAGGTAGAGAAGGAAAAAATTGACGCGTTCCATATTTATGAATTTAGCGACATTTTGGCGATCTGCCAAGTTGCATTTACAGAAAAGGGAATAATTCTTTAACCATTTTATTTGAGGTTAAAAAAGAGACAACATTGTAGTAAACCATTCTAAATTTATCGCCTGCAAAATATATTTTACTTCATCATTAATTTATTTCCATATAAATCGCAGTAAATGGCTTGAGTGAACAAATTTAGCTCTTAATTTATCGTTTGCTGGCTAAAGTTTGTTGATGTTTATTGTTTTTATTATCATTGTGGAGAATAATGTACGAAATTTCAATGACAAAAACTTGAACTTTTTCGGATCAGTTGAGTTTAAAAGAAAAAAGTGCTCCAAATATATTTTTGCAATGTGATTATTTATTGTTGGACTGTATAATTTGCAGCAGTAATTTCATTTAGTTGGCGAATATAGTCTGGGAGCAACTGGTTTTCCATGCGCTTTTTGTGATACAATTATGACAGTTTGTTTTTCTGAAACGTATTGGCACCAGGAATACGAAATCGGATGTTGCCACCCCCAAAAATAGTGCAGAGGGCGTAAGGGGGGGGGGGCAAAGTTTCTTCACTAAAATAAATATATCTTCATTATTTCATGACTTACAACCAGTTTTCAAAGCGTAAAATACTTAAATCCACTTAATAATAACATTATACAGCATAAAAAGTTGAATTTATATTGCTGACACGTGTTTCGGAGCCAATAAAAGCGTGTTTTCAGTGTATAAGATGAGAGTTTATGAATGAAAATTCATTCATTTCATGTTTTTTTCATTGAATAAAGGTGCCTTGTTATCAAACCCATCATTTGGACAACTAAGGGGGGGGGGTCGGCCTCTCCCCCCTGTAGAAACAAAATGCAAATACACATTTGTGTACGCATTTATCCTTCAACACATAGTATACATTCATTTTGCACATTTGCCCGGGACTGTAATCGCCCCCCCCCCGGGAAGCTGGAGGGGGGGGGAATTAATGTATTTATTTATTTTGATTCGGGAGAGGGGTTCAATCGCCCCCGCTAATCTGATAACTTGTTCCTCTTAAATAGCAATTTTTTTCGTCATTTTTCGCAAACCATAACTTTTAGTAGGTTAAAGCACTGCTAAAGGAAGTTTTTATAGACACAATTGTGCTTTAAATAATATAAGCCAGTGATACTCATTGTGAGTGGTCTGAAATATACCTGAAATTTTCAGTTAAAAAAATGAGAGAAACATTTTTAAAGTGTTTTCACTCAAATAATAATATAATGACAACATTAATGAGCCCAAATTTCCCATGGACTGCTTAACATTGTGTTTGTTTCTATTGCTGAGTGTAAAAAGTAATTTTAAACAAACTAAACATTTATTGAAACTAAAATGGTTTATTTCATTATACCTCACTATACATTTTCAGCTGCATTTATGTGCAAATGAAATAGTTAAATAAAAACATGAAAGTAAAACTATAATTACAAATAACACACACGCAGTCATTTGATAGTAGCATTTGAAAGAAAATATAATAGATATATTTAAATCAACCCATGAATTATTTTTTTATATTTTTGATCGTTTCAAAGAGACATTGCTAGAAAGAATTTTAAAACAATAAGTCAAATAATAATAATTTATAATACAAATTAAAAATCAGTTCCATTATCAGATTCATCTGAACTGCTCTCCTCATACCAGTTAAAACAGTGATTTTCATCATCTACGCATCCAAACATTGCCAGTGGAGCAGGTTCCATTCTATGCATCTGGGGAACAAATCTGCTGTCTTGCATTTCCCAATCATATCCAGCATCGGGCTGTGGAATATTCGGACATGCAATGACATCATTTTGCCATGCATGGCATGATAATGTGGTCTCATGGTGGCATAGCGAAGTGCTGATTGTGTTGGTGGCATCTTCTCTGATTCGGCAATTTTCTTTTGAAATAACATGAACCGAACAGAGCCAACATTTGATTTAGAACAGTTTGGCAGGTAAATTTTGCAAACAAACTGTTCTAATGCACCAAAAATATCTTCAGATGGTGTAGAATTAATTCCTAAATTTGCAAAAGCTTGCAAAATATTTTTATCAGACTGCTGCAAGGCTTTCTAACAGGAGAGTTTAAATTTTCCAGCAAAAGCTCCTGTAGTGTCGCATCCAGTAAATGCATGAAAGCCTGGCAAGGCTTTTACCTTTTCATTATATATTGGTTTGAGAGCAATCTGTCTTTTTCTTTTTCCGCTCCCTACTATGCACGATGTTCTGGAGCATAGCATGGGGTATCGCCGAAAAGCCAATACAACAACATCTGTATTTGGAGAGTAAATATGAATAGTAGAGGCACCTCGTAAAGTTGCATCAGTAGTGTTAGCTAGGGGGCCCAGCGCCCGTGGCGAACTTGAAAAATTGCGCTCCCCCCCCCCCCCCACACACAGGTCGCTCTGATGGGAAGTCGTTGTGACCTCCCAAAATGTCCTTACTCTAAAAATGTTGATTTATTTATTCGAAAAATTTGCAGACAATGGAACAACCTTCTTTTTCTTTCTTTCAGCATTTTTAACGATGCTCAGTGTTCCCTCTCATGTTATGTGTGCATGATATGTCTGCTTGTTCTTATTATTGTGTGAAATTCAAGTTTTATTTTTTACAAGTTTTTTTGTTCAGTTTGAGGATTTTTGTCGTTTCAACAATTTTAGTTCGGGGCGTTCCTACCTTTCCCCATCATTTCACAAAAATTTAAGAAACAAATAATTCTTGCAATTTGTTACTGAAGATAGTGTGCTTTTTTTTTCACACAACAGCTTTTATTTCGAATAGAATTTGTTATAAAACACCAGAAGAATGTATAAAATAAACATAATTTGTGCATTTTAAATAAAAATCAAAGCATTGATTCTACCGTAATTAGGAAATCAATAAAATGTAAAAAGTATAATTAATCTGAAATTGACTTAATAAATGCGACTCCTTGCATACAGGCAAAATAAAAGTTCGCTATTTTAGGCATCCGACTATTTTTTATGAATAAATGCTTTTCATCATAAGTATTTAAAATGTTCCAAAGACCCGCCGTTATTTAATGCTAATATTATCTATGAGGGGAGTTAGGAGAGGCAATCGTTCCCTCCCTGGCTTTCAGAAAGTGCCAGATGTATTTTCTTGATTTTTTCTTTGTTTTTTTTTTATTATTATTTTAAATACAGCGTATAAAACTTGGGCCAACAATAAGGAAGGTATTGGCGGATTCCACAACGACGGTGCTCGAACTGAGAATGATAAAAAAAAAACTTATTAGCACATAATATTTGTGTACCGTTTTAAAAAAAGTGGCTCGCCCCCCTGAAGTAGCGTAGAGTACATGCATCTTCCCTCAACATTCATTGGGCGTTTCCTTGTTCAGTAAAACATTAGAAACAATAGCTATTTTTATTTATTTTGACAATAGAAAGATCACAAAACATATAGGTCATTTTCACCATATTCTTACATTTCAAAATTTTTAAGTAATTTTTTTAACTTGCTCTATTTTCTTTTAGAAATACTAACAGATGTTTAGTCACATATTGTAGGTGTGTAAAAAAGTAACTGATTGTACACTTTGATGAATAATTAAGTATTCTGTTGTAAAACTGTAAGTTGCAAGGAAAATTGTCGTTCATTACCATACAAAATCAATATGAAATCTCACTTTTAAACTATATCATAGAGCCTAGGACCAACTTCATTTGAAATTATTTGCGCCCTGAAGCTTAAAACGATGTTTGTGATGATTGAAATATTGATCAAAAACTCTATGGTAACGAATTTGACATTTGGTAACGGATTTGACCAGTAACGGACTTGACATTTCAACCAAAATGTCAAATTATGGCTAGGTTGTCGAATTTAAAAATTAAACTACAATATGCATTTTCTTAGAGTTGTATAATAAACAATATTTAGGGGTAAAAGTTTAGAAAAAGTAAAAATTAATACTAAAATCTTTGGTAACGGACTTGACAAAGAATAAAAATACGCACCTGGAAAAAATTTTGTGCGAAACGCCACAGCAATACTTCTCGACTCAGGGAAACAAAATGGTACAAAATAGTTACGTCACTAATTTGTTAGGTTAGCTGAATACGTGTTACCATCTTTTGACTTCAATAAATACCTTTTTTAGCTGAAATAATCTTAGGGTAACGGACTTGACAAGAACTTCCGGACAAAATATATTGATACATTTCTTATTGAAATAAAATTACTATTGTCAATATTTATCATGAATACCATATACTAATAGTCAATATATAAAAATAATATGTCGCATTTACTTTTTTGACCATTAAGTATAGGAAAAAAATAGTTGAACTTGCGAAAATTGGAAATGGACAAGCGTTTTTGCCTTGATTCTCATTTTTAAAGACTTATATAAAAATAAATAAATAAATTTCAATAATTTGTTGAGTAATAGAATTTTTTGGGGGGTATTTCTTGCAGAAAATAATTATTCGCATTGAATTTAAAATATAAGTTATGCTTCAAAATCGTCTTTTTAACCTCCGGACAGCAAATGTAAGCAAATTTTGAAAATAACCCATATAGCACTGGCGTGATTACAAATCGAGCTCAATCCCTCCCTATAATACTAAAACGGTAATGAGTATAAAGAACAAAGTATTGCAATGTATAGCTTAGAAGTGAGAGCATTTCATTAAAGTGTATATGAAATAGAAAAATTTCCAAAATACGAAATTGAAACACACTAAAAAAATATTTATCACTTTTTTTTTTTTTTTTTTTTGGAGCCTTCTAACCTTTTTATACTAAGCCATCGAAGCAGAAACAGCGTTTGAAAACGTTGCACGTTCAAAATCTCGAACTGGTGTACTTGTGTTACTCATTTTTGGAATCTTCATTTAATGTAGGCTCTTGGAACAAATTTTTAAAATCGCGAAATTTGCAATGGTCGTTTTTTAGAAACCTCCCCTCCCGTTTTTGAGAAATAAATATTATTCTCTCTCTTAGTTTTCGTCACAGAAAAATTGGTACCAACAGAGGAGTTATTTTCTGTCATCATAAAATTGCATTCCAAAAATCTGTATTCGAAATGTTTTCAACAAAAGGTCGCCGATATTTAAAATCGTAGAACGTTATTTCCGAAGTATAGTATGTAATTGATAAGTTGAAGTGATATCATGAAAAAAAAAAAAAAACGGCTGGAAAGAAGCAGAGAGAAAATTTTTGTTTCGATCTCTTTTAAGCGGATAAGACCGGCAGATTTCAGATCGACCTATTATACATCCAGACCCTATATAACTAAATTTTATCCTGCCAGATAGATTTATTTAAGCTAACATCAGTGTATCCAACCAAAATCTACCAATACGAAGCAAAGTTGCACATTTTTTATGGTTTGTCTTATAGCGTGAGGGCGCAGTTTGCGCTGCTCCGGGTTTCTATCAAATTTTCATTTTTTAGTTTGTTTGGACTTGACCAAAAAATTTTTTTAATCTGTCAAAATGCCGCCCCCCCCCCCCCTGGCTGCTGCGCCCGTGGTAAGAGCCACT
>JAXGGA010017970.1:0-23091 GCA_038373865.1 Uloborus plumipes | reverse complement strand
TCTATCACAGCTTAAAAAATTTATCTAGAAAAAAAATGAGCTATTTGATTTTCTTCTGAAATGCAACATTTCTTGAAGCATAGTAGGACTTCAAAACTCTATTTCAGTATATTTTTCTCCACTTCTCATTTTCCGTTTATTTATTGATTTAGAATATATATAACTGTATGAAAACTGGAACACTTTTTTGGGGGAAATTCTCAAAGGAAAACTTATGAGTTCGATTTTTAGGAACATTTTAGGAACATGAGAAATTATATTGAAAGAAAATAACATAACTTTCAGTCCATTATATACATATTTTGAGTTCGTAAATAGTTTATGACATCGATTAATGTGATGTTATATTCTATAAAATAAAAAAAACAATTAATAAAAAAAAATGTTAAGTTTTTATAAAAAATTTAAAATATCTACAAAATAATCCGATTATCGAATGTTTTCTATTTATATTCACACAAAAAGTTTACAAATAAGAACCTTTTTCAAGAAGTATTACAATTGTGAAGAATTTTAACGCCTAAAATGCAAATCTTCATTGAAGTATGCCTTTGCATTTTAAGATATGAGTACGAAGTGTTCGAAAATGGGGAAAACCCCTTTATTTTTCAACAGTATGTCCTTTATGCAGGGCCGTCATTTCAAGTTTTTCCAGGGGGGGGGGCAAAGGGTCCAAAAACAATGCAATTTCATCGGAAAACATAAAAAACCACACCCACCTACGTATAAATACATTGATTTCTCAAAGTCAGGGGGGGGGGGCAATTGACCCCCCCCCTAACCCTAAATGACAGGCCTGCCTTTATGGTTGAATATTTGTCATATACAGAAAAAATTTTATTTTTAAAAGCATTTGCATACATTTTGCAAAATATGTAATGGGTTATTAGAGACCGAAAAACTTTTGTCTCTTTCTGTTGTAATTTTTTTCGTAAAACCAATGAAAACACTTTTTACATTTGACCAAGCTTCACCATGTTTATCACAATAATAAAATATTTCACAAACGCCAGACTTGTAGGGTAGATCGACATCATTAGCAAAATGGGATGAATTACGAGAAGATAGCAGCTTTCTTTCGTTTCAATTATTTTAGTTTGATCAACACGTGGCTTTTCAAGAGGTCTTTACTTTTATTTTTTCTGTTTTTTTCCTCGGAGGGTATTTTTTATAAGGCTGGTGACAGCAACTGCTTATCCAGAGCTGGAATTTGATGTAAATGATTGGTTAGTAGATTTTTAAACCAATCGGTTATTCTAGCCTGAGTAGTCAACGCTACCCGACTTAAGGCAGACAGGGTAAGGCTTCTATTTTTTTACAGAGCAACAGTAAAATGAACGTCCGATTTAGCTCAGACACATATACCAAAGGACCCGTTTGTAGGGCTGTCAACCATTCATTACAACACATTCACACCAGTGCTGCGACATCGATGTCGATGTTTTGCAAACATCGACGATTTTGCTAAAACATCGATGTTTTTAACACATCGATGTCTTGGGTTCGATGTTTTTTTCAATGTCAATGTTTTATAATCCAGCAAAAAAAGCTTGATAAAAATAATGCTACAAGCAGACGTATTAAGAACTTTTTATCTTAAACCAGAAGTTTCAGTATCAATCCCATTGGGATAAAAAAATTCTTTGATTATTATCGATGTTTTACTTTCGATGTTTCTAAAACATCTCTAATTTGCTTTCGCCGTTTGTTTTTTTAATTTTATTCATTTTATTATTTTTTTTTTTATGTCGATGTTTTATATTTCAGCAAAAAAAAAAAAAAAAAAATCAGAAAGCTATGCTGCAAAAAGTTACATTGTTAATCAGCCATTACACTATCAATCTCTTTAAAAGACGTTTTGGATAGTTACCATCGATGCTTTAATGTTTTTTTTCGTTCGATGTCTGTTTTACAATTCGCCAAATAGCAATATAAATATGCAATACAAAAGAGGCATCCTTAACAGTTGCAATATCTATCGTATTGCAATAAAGTTTTTTTAACGGTGATTTGCGGTCAATGATTTTTAAGAGCCGTTTTTTTTTAAGAATCAGGCAGTCAAAAAACTTGACATTTTTGATTTTGCTGAAAATTTCAGAATACGGTCTTTATTTAAAATTATTAAACACGTATTTTTTTATTTTTTCAAAAAAATTTTTTTTCTTTCCGTTTTGAGAGGTCAAAGTTGGACTTTGCTCTTTTTTTCAATAAAAACATGCCAACTTAGATGAGCCAATACTTTTTGCTTTAGGAGTGAACCGTGGAACTAACAATTATTTTGTGTTCTACTATATCCCCACTAACTGTAAGTACATAAATATTTGTGGACGACTGTTGGCACAAAGGTCCGAGGTCACTCAAAGTAGTACGAAAAATAGTTTTTTAATGCAACTTTGACCGACCAAATCTTCTTGTGGAAACGGTGCACCACGGTAGTGTATATATCAGTAAATACCCACCAAAGAGTAGTATCCAAAAACATAAAGATATGTGTGGTTGATATTTTGCTCATCGAAATATTTGACTCTGAAGTTGCAGAAATCGCAAAATCACGTGACTTTGAGGGTCATTATCTCCTTGCACCATGAGTGACCAGATACAAAACTAGTTGGAGTAGAAGCCTTTCTTGTCCCCGAAACACAATCCGTTAACAAACCTATGGCTACTCTTTCAGTTTTCGCATAATTCGGCTCTAAACTTTGAAAAATGAGTGTTTTTCGGCGTTAAGAAAAAAGATCAATTACCTGTTTTAAAATAGGTATTGCTATTATTTTTAGCATTATTATATCCCAACTTCCTAACTAGCTGAAATGGCATCTAAAGATGGTTATACAGTTGAAACCAAATTGAAAATGAATTGTCGAAAATACTCAGTATACGTCAAAAACCATATTTTTTTATTTGTCTAGGCGAAGTTTTTTTTTTTTTTTTTTTTGTTACAGTTCTTTATTCCGTTCGGTTCCAACATGGTAAGCAATTTATGTACTTCTTGTCGTTCTAGTTGCTGTAAAACAGGAAAGCAATGTATCTTAAGTCTGATATAAAGCAATATATCCTGTCATATCAAGTTTATAATGCTAAAAGAACATTTTGAAATGGACAATAAACATATTCCAAAAAAAAAAAAACTTCTGTTCAGCTGTGCCCTCTTGGTCGATGTTGTGAATATCATCAAAAACTCAATTTTTTATCAAATCAGAAGCCTCTTTAGCAGAATGTCACTTCTTAAAAATCTTGGTACATTAAAGCCCCTCGGTGCAGGTCAGGAAATTTTTAATGACATTCATGACATCGAGCAAGAGGACTCAGCTGAACAAGTAAGTTTTTTTTTTTTTAGATTAGGTCTATTATCCATTTCAAAATATTGTTTTACATTAAAAACTTGATATGACAAGAGAAATTACTTTATATCAGATTTAAGATACATTACTTTCCAGTTTTACAGCAACTAGAACGACAAGAAGTACATAAATTGCTTACCATGTTGGAACCGAACGGAATAAAGAGCTGTAACAAAAAAAAAAAAAATTTGTATTTGTCGTCGCCTGGACAAATACAAAAATATGATTTTTGACGTATACTGAGTATTTTCAACAATTCATTTTCAATTTGGTTTCAACTGTATAATAGGGTGGGCCGAAAATGACTTTTATTTTTTTTTCGATGACGAGGTATGCGAAAAAGGTGCCATTGGGGGCACAAAGCACTCACAAAAAATTTGAATTTTTTTGCACAATTTCTTAATCTGCCGCAATCGCCTTGAAGTTTCGAAAAAATGCTAATTTTTGATGTTTTTCGTAAAATTTGTCAAAATTTTTTTTAAAATATTTTCAGTGATAGGTGTAACTTAAAAGGTACTATTAGGGGCACTAAGTTGACATAAAAAATTTGAATTATTTTGCTCCATTTCTTGATCAGCCATAAACGCTTGGGGGTTTCAGAAAAATTGCTAAAATTGGATATTACAGCAAAATTTGTGAAATTTTTTAAAAAATTATTTTCGGTAATGGGGAGAACAAAATAGGCTCACTATTATCATTAAATCAACACTAAAATTGAATTGTAAATGATATTTATTTAATTTGTCACAAATACGGGGAAAATTCGGATTTTTTTTTTTGTACTGATCCAATTTATTTATTAATTTTTAAGCTTTATAAAAATTCCTTCCAAGTGTTGAGAGACAATTTAGGAGTCTGAAATAAGAAGTAGTTTATCAAATAATCTGTATTTTTATTTTTAAAATTCGTTAGAGTTACAAATTAGTTACTTATTACTATTGAATAAAAAAAATCTGTTAACTGAAAGTGCTTCACAGTTCTCAGCCCTTTGCGCATCCAAATATCTTGCAAAATAATCCAGAACTCAACGCGAGGAGGTGGCTGCACGAGTTCTACCAGCCCTCCACCTAAAAATATTATATTCACGTTGTTTTGTATTCTTCATGCAATAAAGTCCTTCTTCGAATTAAACGTTGACATTTTTATCTTGGATTGTATCTTTGCTCTGACGAAGATATCTCTGTCCTCATGGCCACATACGTGAATTGCAGCTTCTGTCACTACTTTAATTGTTCTTCCCACAGCTTGCGTGTGACTTGGAAAGCGGACTGAAGCTTCATCTAAAACCAAGCCCGATTCTATGTTTCTCTCAATCTCTTCGAATGAAAGATTCTTTGTAATTGGAGGCTCACTAAGATCTGTTGAGAGCCAGTTGATGCAGTCGTAGTACTCAGTAGCCATAAAGTTCAGTTTTAGAACCTTAAACTGTCTCAGTCTCCTGATCTCTTTCTTCTTTGAAAGGTGGCATTGTTTAATCCTTTTCCATGCCAATATTCTGATTTCTTTGTTTTCGTCTGTAGCCATTGCTAATAGTATATTCTCAGGATAGCTATAGTATGCATTTCTTTGAACCACCGAATGCACTATCGTTAAGTCATCAGAGAGGAAGTTGGAGAGTAGAACTATTTTCCACAAATTGTCTCGGTCCATCTGCTCACCCTGGTAACTTCCTCACTGAGAACCATAACTCTGCGCATAAACTCGTACTACTCGTATACTAATATTTGTAATTGGAGGCTCACTAAGATCTGTTGAGAGCCAGTCAATCCAGTCGTAGTACTCAGTAGCCATAAGAGTAGAATGGCGTAGTACGAGTTTATGCGCAGAGTATGGTTCTCAGTGAGGAAGTTACTAGGGTGAGCAGATGGACCGAGACATTTGTGGAAAATAGTTCTACTCTCAAACTTCCTCTCTGATGACTTAACGATAGTGCATTCGGTGGTTCAAAGAAATGCATACTATAGCCATCCTGAGAATATACTATTAGTAATGGCGACAGACGAAAACAAAGAAATCAGAATATTGGCATGGAAAAGGATTAAATAATGCCACCTTTCAAAGAAGAAAGAGATCAGGAGACTGAGACAGTTTAAGGTTCTAAAACTGAACTTTATGGCTACTGAGTACTACGACTGCATCAACTGGCTCTCAACAGATCTTAGTAAGCCTCCAATTACAAAGAATCTTTCATTCGAAGAGATTGAGAGAAACATAGAATCAGGCTTGGTTTTAGATGAAGCTTCAGTCCGCTTTCCAAGTCACACGCAAGCTGTGGTAAGAACAATTAAAGTAGTGACAGAAGCGGCAATGCACGTATGTGGCCATGAGGACAGAGATACCTTCGTCAGAGCAAAGATACAATCCAGGATAAAAATGTCAACGTTTAATTCGAAGAAGGACTTTATTGCATGAAGAATGCAAAACAACGTGAATATAATATTTTTAGGTAGAGGGCTGGTAGAACTCGTGCAGCCACCTCCTCGCGTTGAGTTCTGGATTATTTTGCAAGATATTTGGATGCGCAATAAGCTGAGAGCTGTGAAGCACTTTCAGTTAACACATTTTTTTTTATTCAATAGTAATAAATAACTAATTTGTAACTCTAACGAATTTTAAAAATAAAAATGCAGATTATTTGATAAACTACTTCTTATTTCAGACTCCTAAATTGTCTCTTGACACTTGGAAGGAATTTTTATAAAGCTTAAAAATTAATAAATAAATTGGATCAGTACAAAAAAAAAAAAAAATCCGAATTTTCCCCGTATTTGTAACAAATTAAATAAATATCATTTACAATTCAATTTTAATGTTGATTTAATGATAATAGTGAGCCTTGTTTGCTCTCCCCATTACCAAAGATAATTTTTTAAAAAAAATTCACAAATTTTGCTGTAATATCCAATTTTAGCAATTTTCCTGAAACCCCCAAGCGTTTATGGCTGATCAAGAAATGGAGCAAAATAATTCAAATTTTTTATGTGAACTTAGTGCCCCTAATAGTACCTTTTAAGTTACACCTATCACTGAAAATATTTAAAAAAAAATTTTGACAAATTTTACGAAAAACATCAAAAATTAGCATTTTTTCGAAACTTCAAGGCGATTGCGGCAGATCAAGAAATTGTGCAAAAAAATTCAAATTTTTTGTGAGTGCTTTGTGCCCCCAATGGCACCTTTTCCGCATACCTCGTCATCGAAAAAAAAATAAAAGTCATTTTCGGCCCACCCTACTGTATAACCGTCTTTAGATGCCATTTCAGCTAGTTAGGAAGTTGGGATTTAATAATGCTAAAAATAATAGCAATGCCTATTTTAAAACAGGTAATTGGCTTTTTTTCTTAACGCCGAAAAACATTCATTTTTCAAAGTTTAGAGCCGAATTATGCAAAAACTGAAAGAGTAGCCATAGGTTTGTTAATGGATTGTGTTTCTGGAACAAGAAAGGCTTCTACTCCAACCAGTTTTGTATCTGGTCACTCATGGTGCAAGCAGATAATGACCCTCAAAGTCACGTGATTTTGCGATTTCTGCAACTTCAGAGTCAAATATTTCGATGAGCAAAATATCAACCACACATATCTTTATGTTTTTGGATACTACTCTTTGGTGGGTATTTACTGATATATACATTATCGTGGTGCACCGTTTCCACAAAAAGATTTGATCGGTCAAAGTTGCATTAAAAAACTATTTTTCGTACAACTTTGAGTGACCTCGGACCTTTGTGCCAACAGTCGTCCACAAATATTTATGTACTTACGGTTAGTGGGGGTATAGTAGAACACAAAATAATTGTCAGTTTCACGGTTCACTCCTATAGCAAAAAGTTATTGGTTCATCTAAGTTGGCATGTTTTTATTGAAAAAAAGAGCAAAGTCCAACTTTGACCTCCCAAAACGGAAAGAAAAAATTTTTTTTTGAAAAAATAAAAAAACACGTGTTTAATAATTTTAAACAAAGACCATATTCTGAAATTTTCAGCAAAATCAAAAATGTCAAGTTTTTTGACTGCCTGATTCTTAAAAAAAAACGGCTCTTAAAAATCATTGTTTAGCGTTTGAATTTTTTTTCAATAATGATGTTTTACATTTCAAAAAAAAAAATTTTTTATAAAATGTGATGTAAATAAAAGTTACACAGTTAATCAGCAGTTACAGTACCTATCTCACTAACAAATTTCCTATAATTGACATCGATATCACACGGTTGATGCTTTTCAGGAAACAAAAGATAAAACTAATGGAGTGATATAAAGAAGAGCAATATATTGGGGAGTTACTGTAAATGTGTAAGCAATAAAAAAGAAAAAAAGATCAATGTTTTGGAACATTGTTCGATGCATCAACACCATCGATGTCTTAAGTTCCTAACATCGATGTATTGAAACATCAATGTTTTGCCTTCGATGTCGCACCCCTAATTCACACTAAGAAAAGACAAGGACGGAATAGAAAGAAAGTATACATTCATGCTCGAGACGGGATTGAGACCTGGAACCTCCCCATCTGCAGTCCGACTTCTCCGACCACTAGACAAGATGGACGCATGTAGATTTTAATAAAAAGGTTGAGAAAACAATGACCAGACTGGAAATATATTGGTGCAGAGTTTGCAATAAATGTTCTGGCCTTTTGTTTTAACATTTTGTTGATCATCTCGTGGGTAATAATAGGGACAGTTTGATCGCGAATATTAGGAGCAACCAAGCTAGCAAACATGACAACCTTTACTTCCAGATTTTCACTGCAAACCCAAACTCAACACAACTCCACCAATAACTTATCACCCCTAGTTTACATAGCGTTAGTGAAACAGTGCTTCAGTATAAAACATCTCAGTAGAAAATACAAAACTACGCACAGCACGAAAACGAGACGCATTTGTGTCTTCAAAGTTTCACAGTTGGCTACTTGGCAAGGTTCACCGTCTATGTCGCAGCAATTGTCGTTAAAAAATTACTACGGGGCGCTTTGGTGACTCAGCTTGTTTGCGCGTCATTCTTGTAATCCCAATGCGGCAGGCAGGTTAGTTTCCCGCCCTCGACCTGGTTGTAACTTCTTTCTCCGTACAGTAAATTCTGTGCTATCTCTCCTGTGTGTTTGTCCGGAGGCAAAGCGCATAGTACGCAGTTTTCGTGTATATTTTTTTTTTAACTAAGGCTTTATTGGGGGCCACGTGGGAAGTAGAGTACTTTCCTCATAAGCAAGTGGTCGTGGGTTCGAATCCCGCCTTGCCCATGGATGTTATTTCATCCTCTCGGTGCCGTAAATCTGTCCTGTGTTTGTCAGGAGGCAAAGCGCATAGTACGCAGTCCTCATGTATGCTGAAGCTGATGGCTTCTGGGAAAAAAAGGCTTGATTGGAAATTAATCCATACATTAATCTCATGAGAGAAAAGGAGTAAATAAAGAGGGAAAGGGGTATTCTTCATGTAAGTCGAAACTGATTTGCTTCTAAAATAGCAATAATCAAATAAATTACGATGGACTATAAAAAAGAACACAAATAATAGTTGGGCCCTTTAACTAATTAAAAAATATGTTTATGCTTATTTTAAAAACTGCTATCCATTTTATAAATATAAAGAATTTAGGAAATCACAAATTTGGTAAAGTAGAAAAAAATCGATTTATTTTGAAGAATAAAATGAAAACGTAATTGGAACGCTTTTTTCAGAGCACTCTCACTTTATAAGTCAGTATTTTTTTTTTTTTTTTTTGAGATAGGCATAAAAAAAATCTAATTGCAAATTAAGTTTCTTTTAAAGCCCATACTAAGAAGGAATAAATGGAATTGAAATGCATTTTCATATGAGTATGTCTAGTTCTCTCCATCTATCCTTTTTTTTTTTGGCAATTAAATTTCAAATTAAATAGTTCCTCAAAACAAGTAGTTTTAATAAGCATTTTAATGATTTTTTCAAGTTAATCTATATAGTTTATACTTATTTTTTCTTTTATTTTGAAATTAGTAGTTGATATGAAAAAAAGACTGAACTTCTTTTGAAATTTACATTTAAATGATAATTTTTTTCAAAGCAACAAATTGTAAGAATTTCGCTATCATTTATATTTTTAGTAAGAAGTTGGGAGTTAACAAAGATTTTATAGAGAAGTTTCAAAGAAAGAAAAGGAAGTATTATTATCAGAAGGTTTTTCTGATAATAATATTGTTGTTACAGGATATATTTAAAGCTTCAGTAACATTTCATTTAGTACTAGCATTAAATTTTCGATTATTTGTCTGAGGTTTTATAAAGTTTTTTGCTATACATGCATATTCAATTTGTCCTACTTTATAACAAAACTCCCATTATGCTTTCACCAATTTTCACATACTTGGATTATGGGTTATCCAGGTTTTCTGGAGGCATAACTAGTTGGCATAAATGGTGCTTTTTTTAAAAAAAACTGACTCTCTTTTAAATCTAACCAGAGCCATTACTTATTCAATGTAAGGAAGAACATTTGCGTATTTCTGCGTAACATGAGCGTTAGCAGTGTATTAGTAAGGTCATTAATAGGTAGCAGCAATTTAATGTCAGTCCATGGGGTCTATACCATGTGACGTTGCATTGGTGTCTCAGTTATGTCAAAAAGTGACTGGTTCGATTAACTATTGCACCAACGTCGCAAATAAGTCACATGAAATGTGTCTCAGTGTGAGTGCTGTGAAACACAGGTGTCATTTCAAATTTTTACAAAAAAAAAAAAAAAAAAAAAGACGGGGGAGCAAAGGGTTCGGTTTTATATACTTAACGTAAATAAAACCGAAAAAAAGCAAAATCTAGTCCCACTTAATATGCAAGTTCATTAATTTCCCAAATCCAAGGCGGTAACTGACACCCCCTCCCAGCCCCGAACCCTCAAATACAGGCCTAAAGCATATCAATTCTGTCATTTTGTGACTGACCCTTGTGTCAGTCATAAGACTCCCCGGTATATTTGCCGTGCCATGTTGTTATGTCAATGCCTGCCTGAATAGAGCGCAATTCCGAAATGTTGAGCTATGACTTCGGCAATATTTTCCTCTTTTTGGATATTAGGAAAGGTCAGTTGCTGCGGGTTTGAGTTGGAATACTCTTTTAAGCCACCGCAAAAGATACCCAACTTAATTTACTGCAAGTTACCATTCCCTATTACCTGAAAAAGGATAAACATTATCTACGTCGTAGGTCAACTTACCAGAAGCTGAATTACTGAGCTTCAATGCAAGACCTACTTCAAATAAGCTATGTTTCAGACCTTCATCATCTCTAACATCATTAACAGTCCGATCTCTTGAGTGTTCATTAACATTAGAAAATTTACCTGTCTCACTTAATCTGAGTACTTCAGCAAGATAATCAGAGGTCATTTCACCGGATTCTTGATCCCTCTAATTAAGTATGAATCGTTCTACTACAGATTTATTTCAGGATTAAAATGTTTCTCTAACTTTTGAATAATTGGAGCCAAAGCAATTTTCACCAATTTATCCAGTTTCACTAATGATTTCACTACAGGATACATTTTGTCACTAGGGGAGAAGAGGGCACATGTAAACATGGTGCACATGTGAACAAACGATATTTTACCCAGTTAACATGAAGACAAAAAATTGAAAAAAAAAAATATGTGGATGGTAATATACAAATACTATATTCTGCCTGAAATTTCAAAGATCTAAACCATTTTGTTTTTTAGTTATCATAAGATCTTATGTTTTGAAAGGGGCCAATATACTTTGATGTTCCAATTCTCAGTGTAATAACACATCCAAAACTTTTTTTTTTTGTGGTTTGAACTTTTTTTGTCTTAAAGTGGCATTAATATTTGAAGTTTTTCGTGCTTTATTTTTTTTAATTGAAAAAAAAGTTTTTGTTACAAAATTAGGCCTAAGTTTGTTTGTTTGTTCTGATCCCCGAGACCATCAGAGCTAGATCAGGTTCATGAGTCTATTCACCCGTAGAAAGTCAAGAACCATCAAGGGGTTTTGGATAAGATCCAATTTGGAAATCCCCAGACATGATAAAATATGCTCAGGGGATTCCTGAACTGAAGAGCACTTAGTGCACATCTCGAAGACTCTAGTTCCGTTAATGAACGTCATTGTCAGTAGATAGTCGCTAAGGAAACGGGAAAGAGCAGTTTGGTCTTTTCTGCTGCCTTTTGCCATCAGATCGCCGCCAGGGCGATCACTCTGGTACCATGGATGCTTTGGCGTTTTCAGCCATTATTCACATTCACAGCCCCTCACATTATGCCAATCCGCCAAGTGCTGGATGGCACTTCCACTGTCCGAGAAGATCCAGATATCCTTCACATTTGGTAGCAACATGATTGACTTCAGACCCTCGAAAATTGCAATGAGCTCGCTTCGGAAAACCGAACAACAGTCTGGGTTTCTTCTTTGAATCTTAATTTCTTGTCGTTGAAGTCTAATATAAACGCCACTACCAGAACGTTCATTGTCAAGTTTGCTTCCGTCAGTGTACATATGGACAGCATCAATGGGAGCTCTATTAATTCTTTCTAGAGCCAACTGTTTCAGGTAGCAAGTCAATTCCATATGTTTGCTAACTTGAACAGAAAGATTGGTATGAAAGTAGACCCCGTCAAGACCCTCAGCAGGGTCGATGACTTGAGTTAGGCTGTGTTGTTCAACAGAACTGGCAATAATTTTCTCAGAAGGGACTCTACTAAAGGGACTGTCCCGTTTAAGCCTCTGATTCCCCATCCATGAATAGTTCAATAGTAGGCCTAAGTTGAGATAAGAGGCACATGTGAACACATTACGTAGGAGCAGATGTGAACAATTCTTCCGTGCCCCATAATGGTATTTAGTTATTACAATTTCAAAAATTATTGATTTTTTTATATATTGAATAGTCTAATTCAAAGTATTGAACATAATTTAAAGTTTAGGATTCAATTTTTAATTAAAATCTGAAATAGTTGCAAATTAAAGAAAGTCAAACTTGCTAAACTGTCGAAAAGGAACAGTTACACGTTTTAGTAAGTGACGCTGAGTCCGACATTAGTTTTTAAGACCGCAACTATCAAGAAATTTGTGCTGAAGTCAACCTTACACCAGAAAATTATCTGTGAATGGTTTTGTTCTCATAGAATTCACTAACAAAAACACAAAAATTCATTATGAATGAAACTTGTATGTTTCCAAAAACATATGATATATCGATGGTAAACACTCTGATGATATTCTGCTAAAATTACCATCACCTACAATTTTAGGTGGCACATGTTGAGCTGCATCCTCATTTTCATTTTCTGTAAAACTTGAAGGCTACAATGTTCGTTGATGTGAGTCAATTAATCATATTAAAAAAATACCTTGATATTTTCATTGTAAGTGTTTGTTAATGTGTAATAAGCAGTATACTTAAAAATATGCTTATGTGTTTTATTTCTATCAATGTATCCATGTTTACTTGGGCCCCAGGTGTGTTTACAACTCCCCCCCCTCCCCCCAATGGGGCAGATGTGAACAAAATTTAACATATTTTCAACCTCTTTTTTTGGCTGGAAATCACCGTTGAAGAAGGGAGGTAACTGCATGAAAATATTTAGCAAATGTTTGATTTATCATGTATAGCACTTGTTTCTTTTATATCTCGAATTGATAATAAAAAATGTACAAAAATGTCAATTTTGTTCACATGTGGGCCTTCTCCCCTACTTGCTGTGGAAAAATCCAGTTCTCTCGCCATTGGAGGACGTTTGGGTTATGTTTGGAATACAATAGCAGCAATCCCAAAAAACTATTTAATTAACTGCCCAATTCAAATATTGTGGAATGATCCTTTGCAGTGGTTATTGCTCTTTCATTCCATGTCAAGCCGTGTTTTGGCATCTATATTTGCCAAAGAAGGCTGCACTACTTACGGTTTTACAGGGTTTGTCGTGTCAAAACTTCTTAATAAAAATATCTTCTGTTCTGAATTCATAATCATTTGTTTGTCTCCTCGTAGACCCCATACATGTTAAATTTCGTAAAGACAGTTGGTCTCTTTTTGTGTGCATGTATTTTTGTGCAACAAAGTGTGCATAAAAATTACTATGTGCGTGCGCGTGTTAATGTTCCTAAACAAATCCACAATCAATCCTGCAGCGGGTGCGCGTATGTGAAGAGATACACTAGAGATGAATTTCGTTTTATATCTTAATTTCTGGTGGCGCTGGGAACGTCTGCCCTTTGCCTTTCTTGCCCCTCCCTTTGACATACTTTCCCTAAGTAGCACACTTCGTTTTTTAAAGGTTGTAAAATGGTTATTAACGTTGTAACAACCGCTTAAAAACGTTTATAAAACGTTTAAAGGGTATTTGTGCTACCTGGGTTCAGTTGTCATCGAAAGTTTGTGGCTTTACTACAGAATATGTGGGAAAAAAGAGCGACTTTTCATGTGTGTATAACGACCGCACTCGCAGGAAGGTTAAAATCAGGTTTTTTGCCACATTTAACACCGATGTTCTTTGATGCTCTGGTATTCAGATACGAGTCTTTTACCAGAAAATTGGTGAAACGTAATGTATGCCACTTTTTATAATAATGTCTGATATTTTGGAATTTAAAAATATCCGAAGAGGTATAAATTTAAATTTTTAGACATGAAATTGCTCTTTCCTACTCGTTGATTTTCGGCTATATTTTTTTCCTTTTATTTGAGCCAGATTGCTGAACATGGGTCACTTGACACAACTTTTATTTTCTAGGTAGATCGTGCAAAAGCCATGCATCGAAGTTGGTAATCTTACATAACTGGAAAGTTTGTTCACGATCCTTCTTAAACAGCGCGAAAAGATGAACGGCGGCACTACATTAACTAGATGGCTAAAACTATTTAAACAGTAAAGCGTTTTAATACCATACTCAAGTGCAACCTTAAATACCACGCTGAAATATTTACATTTCTTTATCGAAGTTTACTCATAAATTATCATCATTTAATCTAATGATGTAAGCCACAACCACCTTGCATTCATTTAAACTCTCATGAGGCTTTCTCTACTTAGAATTACAAATTACTTCAGTTTCTGCAAATATATCTTTTGTTGAAATAACAAGACATATTTGCTCATTTAAGTACGCCGCTGAAATTTTGGAAGCAATTAATGACTCAAAAAATAAATCTGCGTTAGAGTCAATATTTACTTAGCAGTTAGTGTCAGTGTTGATTTTCACTTCTTGAAATGAGGTTTTTCGAATTTTATTTTGAGTGTAGCTTAGCGTTATAGATATATTTTTATTTAATATGGCATTGCGATCGAAAGTAGTTCATAAAATAGTTCTTGACACTTTTACATTTTGTTATAAGCATCAAGATACAATTTAATTACTTTTATTTTAAATCAAGGAATGCTACAATCTCATTTAGGCCTCTTTAATAAATGGTGCTCTGCTAATTCAGCGTTTCAAACTGATTATAAAGAATGAAAGTCACTTTGAACGTTTGTCACGTATACCTGATGTACTAGGCGAGTTGTCTACTGACAGTGCAAATTGTACAAATTTCGATGAAGAAATTTCGACTGTGCATATGGCTCTGGTAGAAATCGTTACCAAACAGTATGTACAAAACCTTGTGATTTTCATCGAATCAGAGGTAGTTATTATGGCTGTTTCTTTGGTTTCCTTTTCTAAAAACCGAATTTTAATAAACTTTGTGAAACATCAAAACCCGTTTTTTTGCTACTGATTGCTCAAAGATGATTTCCTTCAGACTCTTTACCCTATATCCTTGAAAATAATTGATGTGAATTGCATATAATTTTCTGTGTGAAAATGCATCATAGCAGACATAGCAGTAAAATCCAAAAATAAAAACCAATCTTGTTTGATCCAAATTTTTCTTTTCTCCAAAATAGTGAAATAATTTTCAAAGCATATTGTGCATATTTTATAGATTGTTTTTTTTTTTTTGCATATTTTAATGAGTTTTAGTGCATACTCAAGTTGAAGAAAATATTAAAATTAAATTCAAATGCCATTAAAAGACTTAGTGGAATACATCTGCACCTTTTAAATCATCGTCTTAGGTCAACAATAACAAATTTATGTGAATTTAAGAACGAAATATTTACTAAAGCAGTCTAATCACCAAGTAAAAATGCGGAACTTACGTTCTGTACGCATTAAAACCCTTTGAACTTGTCAAATGACACGGTAATCCAAAAATTCTTTAATCGCAGCGAAAAACATCTTAAAAAGCACAGTAAAGCCGCTTAATTTGCGTCAATGTGACATCGTCAGTAATTAAAGACGCTTGTCTTTAAAATGTAAAGTCTGGAAAGGTAAAGAGGATATTGAAAGTTTTTCTCGTGCTTGTTTTATGAAGTAATGATGATAATAAGGCAAAAGAGGAGATATTTAGTGTGGATTGAAAGTTTTAAGGCGACTTAATTACTCTCTCAGAGCATACATGAGCGATAAGAGGGAAAAGACAAATGCTGAGAGGCAGAGACAACAGTGGTGTAATGCTCGGGCTTTGGCTGTAAGAGCATAGTAAGATGCTCGGGCTTTGGCATCGCTTACCGACATCATAAATGGCACATCTAATAATAATAATAACAATAATAATAATAATAATAATAATAATAATAATAACAATAACAATAATAATATTAATAATAATTATAATAATAATAACAATAATAATAATAATAATAATAATAATAATAATAATAATTTTCACAGAAGCAATAACATCAACAATAATAGTAAGAAGAATATAAGCAATAATAATAATAATGATAACAATAACAAGAATAATAATAGCAGTAACATTTGAAGGACGTGATAAGTAAATGGGTTATGAGACAAAATTGCGAAATTGCGAGTAATTAAAGTTCAAAGTTTTGTTTTGCAGCTTTTTTATTTTCTAGATTTGTCGTTAAGTGAGCGTATGAAGTTGGTTGAATGACATATACTTTTTGATCTACCAAGTTTTAGTTGCATTGTCTAGAGAGTATTTTCAAAAAATGTAACATAGCCTTTTCATCCTCCAAACCCTTCAATTATAACAACAACAACAATGATAATAATACTAAAAAGAAAAACAATAATAATAATAATGATAGCAATAACAAGAATAATAATAGCAGTAACATTTGAAGGGCTTGATAAGTAAATGGGTTATGTGACAAAATCGAAATTACGAGTAATTAAAGTTCAAAGTTTTGTTTTGCAGCTTTTTTATTTTCTAGATTTGTCGTTAAGTGAGCGTATGAAGCTGGTTGAATGACATCTACGTTTCGATCTACCAAGTTTTAGTTTCTTATCTTTATCCATTCCTTACCATTGACCAGAGAGTATTTTCATTTTTTGAAAATGAAAATACTCTCTGGATCTTATCAAAAAATGTAACATAGCCTTTTCATCCTCCAAACACTTCAATTATAAAAACATCAACAAAAAGAAGAATAAAAGCAACAAGAAGAAGAATAAAAGCAATAATTATAACAATGATAACAATAACAAGAAAAATACTAGCAATAACATTTGAAGGGCGTGATAAGTAAATGGGTTATGTGACAAAATCGAAATTGCGAGTAACTAAAGTTCAAAGTTTTGTTGTTGCAGCTTTTTTATTTTCTAGATTTGTCGTTAAGTGAGCGTATGAAGTTGGTTGAATGACATCTAACTTTTTGATCTACCAAGTTTTAGTTGCTTATCTTTATCCATTGCTTACCATTGTTCGGAGAGCATTTTCAAAAAATCTAACATAGCCTTTTCATCCTCCAAACCCTTCAATTATAACAACAACAATAATAATAATAATAATAATAACAGCATTAGAGAAAATCAATCTTTTTTCGCAGTATTACATTTAACTGATCTATTTTCATGCATTGCAATACTTGCAAATACATTTTAGAGGTTTTGCTTGTTAATTGGCCTTTTTAATCTAAATGACTAGTGTATAGTTAAAGTTTGAAAACCTGCTAACTAAATTTTGAAATTATAATTATGTGTCGCTATTGATTGTATTGCTTGTACGTCCTCCGTACCAGTTACTTAAACTAACTTTGTGCATGTTTCGTCGCAAAAAAGGGTACTATGTAATTTAAATCAATGATTATTATGCTTTTTCACATTTTTGTGACGTGCCACGATTATTGGCGATAAGAGATTCAATCTTTTCGTATGAGTAGTAGCATTAATGATTTTGTGTTATTAAGTTTTGCATACGCACGTATATGTTGTATATGGGCGATTCTCTGTAAACTGGTAATTGGCTGTCCGGACTGAGTATTTTAAAAATAATAAAGCGTAATAAAGTAATTATCGCTCTTAATACAAATAAAGTCTTTATACTTTGTGACCCAATTGTATTTGGAGTGATAACAATTTAATTTTTTTTTCTAGAAATTATCAAAGCGCGAAAAACACAGTCCCCTGGCTGTCCCAATCCCATAGTCTAACTGTTAAAGATAGTATTTCAAAAAACCTATTAACACTACATAAATTTGGCAAATAATATCTAAAAATAGAATAATGAAGCTATATTTTTCTTATGAAATAAGGTATAATTACGTATTTCTAAAACTTAAAATTGTCATGTAAATTCTGTCCGGAGTTTTTTAAAACAGTCCTCTGCAACAAATTCAAAGCTGTAGTACGAAAAATCTATAACTTTTGCAAATTCTTTTTGGCATGAAGTTTAAAGTAATCAATGTGATTTTGCCGAAATCGCCGAGAACGGTTTTGAAAAGCTACTTTGCTTAGTTTGAGAGCCACATTTGTGATGAAAGTATGCATCAGGGTCGTTGCGAAAACAGTCCTCTGGGACGTGATTTTATTAATGTCAATTAATTTAATTATGAAACATATTAGTTATTATGTCTACAATTTGTGCCTAAATTTATAGGTAGTCCCGTAACTAATTACACTGCTCGACATTGAAAGTGCAACACCAAGAAGGAGTGGTCAGAAATTGATGAAAGAAGACAGAGACAGCATGGAACAATAAGTGATATTTATTTCAAAATGAATAAGCAAAATTTAGAGCGAGGACGGCGTCGGCTCAGTAAGAAGTAGGACCACCGCGGACAGCGATGCACGAAGAAACACGTCTAGGCATGGAGTCAATAAGCCTGCGGATGGTGTCCTGAGGGATGGCACTCCATTCCCTTTTAACCATTTGCCACAGTTCGTCCTCTGAACGAGGCAGTGACAGGTTCTGCAAACGGCGTCCAGTCACGTCCCGCACATGTTCGATTGGTGACAAGTCAGGAGAGTATGGTGGCCAGGAAAGCATCTGTACACCTCGTAGAGCATGTTGGCTGATTCGAGCACTGTGAGGTCGGGCGTTATCCTGTTGAAAAATTGCATTTGGCAGACCCTGAAGGTAGGGGATTGCCACCGGCCGCAGTACATTATCTACATATCGTTGGGCCGTCATAGTGCCCCGAATACGAACTAGAGGTGATACGGAATTGTATGCAATAGCGCCCCAAACCATTATGCCACGTTGTCGCGCTGTGGGGCGTTCCACAGTTACTGCCGGATTCGATCTTTCTCCACGTCGACGCCACACACGTATGCGATGTCTATCGCTGGACAAACAGAAGCGAGATTCATCTGAGAGCACAACGGTTTGCCATTCTGCCATCCACGTCGCTCTGGTCCGGCACCATTCCAAACGTTGGAGTCTGTGCTGTGAGGTCAATGGCAGTCTTCTTAGCGGGCGCCGTGATTGCAGGCTACGTGCAACCAGTCGACGGGAAATGGTTCTGGTCGACACAGGAACATCCAGGGTACCTTGCACGTGCTGCAGAATCGACGTACAAGTGACTTGCGGGTCCGCCACAGCTTGTCGGTGAATCCGTCGATCCAAGCGGTCTGACGTCACTCTGGCTGCACCTGCACCCCTCAATGTGGCTACATTTCCTCTTTCCAACCATCTCCGACACAGCCGATGCACAGTGCTTGCATCCATGTGGGTATCAGCTGCAATTTGACGTATGGACCAACCTCCCCTTCTCAGTCCGATCACCATACCCCTTGTAAAGTCGTCTATATGCTGGAAGTGTCTTCGTTGAGGACGGCGTGGCATTTCCTCCTATCACACGTATTCTTCGAGACAAAAACCAAATTTCTCCGATAATTAGTCTGGCAGAAAAACCAACATGAACATTAGGGTGATTCAAAAAATTTTTTTTTTGAATTTCTCTGGTCTTACCCCGCAGTTTTTTTACACTATTTATCAATGTGATGTATGTAAAATTTTAGCTCAATTGAATAATATTTAGAGGTCGCTTAACGCGATCGAGTTCTGTTGAAAATTAATTAGCAATTTCGAGAGTTGGAGTATATAGCTTCATTACCCGAAATAATATTATTCTTCATATAAAATGGAATAACTTAAAACGTTAGTTTACTCTACTAAGTAATTAGTCAATAAAATAATAGCTCAAAGTGAGTTGTAACGATTACTCCCTCCACCCCCCCCCCCCGCTCCAAAGTTGCATTATCTCTTACCTGAGTTTGGGTAGAAAGTGCAGCTGCAAGCTCGGGCTGTGGTTTGTTTTCTTTTCGGTTGTTTGAGGTGTATGAGTTTATTTGGCTAAAACACCTAGCATCCACTCTAGACAGGGCTCGGTATAAGTAACAGAAAGCCACTTTGATAGTAGGCTGCTACAGTATAAAGTATGGGTCAAAATGGGGAGGATTTGACAACGTCCATAAACGGTAAATGCAAACTATTCGCTCTGAATTGGCCGTTAACTTTCAAAAGTCGTTTAAATCTAGGACTTCCTTTGATAGTTCACTGGAACGAAACACTTATGCAAAATATATTAGGAAAATGAAGGATGATCGGCGGGTTTCATGCCAGTATTAGAATCAGGACCACAAGCATTGATGATTTACTTCTGGTTTCTAGTAAGGTAGTCAGGTATTGGAATTGCTACGGAAAATGCTGCTATACGATAACCAGTTAGATGAACTTGGGAAAAAAAAATAGGGAAGCAACTTTTATATTGTGCTTTCCGCCATTATATTTTAGACATTGTGTTTTTTGTGATATTACAACCGAAATCTATTCTACTCTTGGGCTCTCGGTATTTTAAGGGGTTACAGTACCTTTCTAACAAATTTCTTTAATTTAAGTGAAAAAGTTAATTCTTTGAAATATTTGTTTCTGCACTTGTTTAAAAATCAATAATTTATTTTCAAACATCAAAAATTTTGAAAACTTTTTTTGAAAATTTGAAAAATGTAAGAAAATTTCAGTTTTTTTAAAACCCTAAGGCTTTTTTGTTTCTGCACTAATTTCAAAATTTCTTTTTGCGAAATGATCACAAGGAGAACCTCAACAAATCTGTGCATTCATTTTCTTATATTTTGATTAGAAAATATTTTGTGACCTTTTATGTAAAAAAATCTTAGAAAATTTTGTTCTTCGAGGTTTGACAAACTCTAAAAATTTTTGTAATTTATAAAACGCTTATTCAATGCACAGTTTTGTTAAATATATTATCCTGAGTGCAAAAAATATTGCTTTAAAGTTATATCTTTAATAGAAAAAATTCCTTAGCATTTCTAGTAACATAGAAACACTAAAAACTGATCACCGAGAAAAAGCACTTTAAAGTTTGGCTTTTCCATTAGAACACATAGCCTGTATGCCCTAAAGTCACTCATAACTTTTTAAATAATTTAGCTAGAACAATGCTGTTTTTTTCTGAGTGTTTTAAATAACTTTTACTTTTGAAATAAGCAATAAAAATTTTTTTGGTCTTTTGGTCATTTTTGAGGTACTGTAACCCCTTAACCGATAAACCAAGAAATAGGTAGAATTGGGGTATTTGATTGCGTGCAATGTCAGATGCGATGTTCACGCAATTGCGTGGAACCATCTACTGCCATTGGATCTACAATACTGCTTTTTAAGCGGTTTTAGCAATCATAGTCCAGAATAAAACATTCTAATTTTAAACCTGGAGTGAGGAACGATGAGGTTGAGGAGTTGGTAGCACATTCAGAGCAACGTACTACTAGTAATGGAAGTTGCGAAAAGTTAACTTCTGATGACCCATGTAAAAGAAGTGTCCAAGGAAGATACTAGAGCTTAGTGCGATTTTCTTGAGCAGAGCACCTTCTCTTGGTGTATGTTTTCGTGTCCCAGGAGTGGTTCCTCATGTTATATCTGTGTTAAAGATTCTTTATGGCTTCAAGTTATGGATATTTCCCAACCAGTTCAAACTTGCAGCTGGACAAACAAAAGGTATTTGTAACGTATGAATGTGATTTCTTTCACATTCTTATCGTTAATGGGAAAGACTATCTAAGAACTGTGTTCCCAGCAACCCTTTTTGTGCAAGCACTAAGAAATGATTTGGAATATTTTTAGCGTCCTTATTCATGTAAAGAAGAAACTCAAAATATATCAGCTGTTTGATCCTGAGCATTCGAATCTTTAAGATAGCTACCAACAAGGCTTTATACTACCATAGAAACTGATGATTGTAAACGACAATACGGAGCGTGGCCTAAATTGAATAATGCCCTTATTGAAGCATTTGTTAAGACTATCACTAACGACGAAAAACAAAGACAGTGTCTTCTTCCTTGTGGTACAGGAACACAGAAAAGGTTTCAAAGTTGCAAAAAAGTATTGCAAGAATTAATGAGTGAAATTCTATATATTTAATGTATTTAAATTTGTTTTTTATATTTTTTCCGTATTTGATTAGTTTTCATACTTTTCTGCATTTCATTGGTTTTTCAGATATTTTGTGATTGCACGCTTTTTTTCTTCGGAGATATAAAAAAGCAATAAAGTAACTTTATTATTATTATTATTTACGTTCGCATTTGTGCCACTATCACAAAATTTGAAGTACTCCTAAATGTAAATATAGTTTACTAAAATTTTGGGCGAATAATTCAGTGTATATAAAGGGCCTAAATAAGATGGTAAGACGAATAAAAATACAAAGGCTACTTTTTTCTATAGATATCATTTACGATCACGTTTTTGTCAATATCACGAAATTTCAAGGCGTTTGAGCGACCTCTTAATATTAATATACTTTGCCAAAATTTTGCACAAATAATCAGTGTATATAGTAGCACAAAATAATAGGGTAAGACGCACAAAAATACAAAGGCTACTTTTTTCTATAGATATGATTTACGATCACGTTTTTGTCAATATCACGAAATTTCAAGGCGTTTGAGCGACCTCTAAATATTAATATATTTTGCCAAAATTTTGCACAAATAATCAGTGTATATAGTGGCACAAAATAAGAGGGTAAGACGCACAAAAATACTAAGTTTATTTTTTTCCATACATTTCTGAATCACCCTAATGAACATAGCCCACTTTTCAACTTCATTCTCTTATATCTTACTTCACGTGCGTCGGAGAGCTGCGCATTTCATATCATTTGCATAACTCAGTGACGTGCGTCTACGGTAAAATTTGCTTGAATTTCTGACCACTCCTTCTTGGTGTTGCATTTTTAATGTCGAGCAGTGTATGTTTCAATAGTTTTGCAGATATTACGCAACAAAGAGCAAAAACACCGTCACCTGGCACAGTCCCCTGCCTAGTTATACTAGGCGGGGGACTTACCCCCTATCATGATATATCAGAAAAACACAAACTTCAATTGGCCCTCTTTTAAACCAAAGTAATAGAGTCATTTTCTGAGCAATAGTATTATAATTATACGAACATTTCAAAAAACCGTGCCCGGACAGATTTCGTGTGAAAAATGAAACGCCCATATCGCACACCT
>JAXGGA010017969.1:0-23092 GCA_038373865.1 Uloborus plumipes | reverse complement strand
GAAATGAGAATGAAATGTGGTGTTCTAAAAAAAAAACGTGTTCTGTGACGCTATAAATGTCAAGTCCTAAAGAAAACTGTTTTTAATTAATTCCTCCAATTCTACACTAAGAAAGCATGTGTAAGATGTTCTTTTGTATTCACTTAAAATAACTGAAAAACTTGTATATTCTCCAGAAATAGCAGATTTATAGCTGCACATATATTTATAAGCATTTCGTAACAGCAAAATACAAATGAAATATTTTTGAAAATTAATTCTAGTCAAGTTAAATTGTCTTCTGCCGAACCTTCTCAAGAGGTAGCGCAAGCTTTTCTCTCCACCTCCTACTCCAAAATCAACTAGAAATAGGCTTTTCATTCTACTCAAGTGGACTAATTTCTGCACACTTTTCAATTTTTTAAGAATGTCATCATTTAACATTGTATAATGACTTATTAGATTTATTTATTTCACTTAAATCATTTATTTAGAACTTATCTACTACGTTTGTATTCATTTCAAGTGAATATTACTTTTATTTTATTTGATTTTAGTTTTTAATACAAACTAGAAACAAAAATTGTTTTCAAATATATTTTGATTTATTTAGATCATTAGCTTTGGCAACGAAATATGATAGAAAGGGAATGATTTTCCAACAAAATATTGAATGGATATTTCATTTTATTTTTGTTATTAACCATTGAATAGATATTGTGAAATTATATTGTGTTATTATTTCTGTAATATTTCCTATTGATTTAATTATTAAAAATAAAGATATGTAATATTCACATGAAATGAATACATATAAATTGGTGTTATAAACAAAGTTATAAATAAATGACTAAAGTGAAACAAAGAATTCTACAGCCTGCGTAACGAGAGCTGGCGGCTCAAAGTAAACTTAATTTCCCACCCTCCGCATTTTTCCCCTGATGGTTGTCATTGTTACGGCGGTATGAACTTTTTTCCCACTTAGCTGTTGCAACAATGGTTAAATGCAAACGGTTAAAATTGCTTTGTGCGTAAACTATTATTCTATTGAAAAATCACCGTTAATAAAGCACAACTTTTTCTTGGAAATTTTTGCTTTATTAATGTATGACTAGATTTGTTAGAAAACGTTGAGAAATAACTGAGACATACTCGACAGCAACTTAAGTTGACACTGAAATCACTACGCGCGGAAGAAAAACGGAGTTAACAGAAACCTTCTTGGCGAATTAGAGGAGATCGCCAGCTGTGCGTGAACTCTTATTGGCTGGCGCGTTCGATTCAAATGGATTACGTTTCCACGCTACTCCATTCGTAAAATTGAAAATATTCAGAAAATTACGAATGTTATGACAAAAAAAGGCTACATATGTGTAGATGAAACACTCTAATCCAATTTCTAAAGGAAAGGATCTAATTTCACCCCAAATTCGGACACCGCGTAAGGAACTTCTTCCTTTGCTCGGTCTCAGCTTATTTATAGTCAAGAAAGGTTGCAGTCGAGTATAGTTCGATAAACATAAAATAAATAAAATGCCTCAACAGCAGTGCATAAAAAGGGCGTGGAGCTGTTTTCTTTCGTCCGGTTTCCATGGAGACGACGCAAAAATTTCTGATCTTGAGACGCCTATTTTAAAGAAACCGAGTATAATAATTCACTATACAATGTTAAAATCTTTAAAAAATTGGAAAGTGCCCCAGAATGAAGTCCACTAGTGGATATTGCTACAGGAAGGAGCAGGAGCGCACTCTGTATTGCTATACATACGCAACCAATTTTTCTTATGACTTGAATGCTTGCTCTTCAATGACAAGCTGCTTTTCAATTTTTTATAGCCCTTTCTATTCTTGTTATCATTGACTGCAGTGAAGATTGCACCTCGTGAGAAATTGTTGCAATGAAACTGCGCACCTTTCAGTGCGCTTCTAGTGTCGTAGCGATCGGAAGGTCTTTGTGTGCTCTACAAACATCCAAAAAATAAACAGTCACAGCAGAAATTGGGCAATTTTTCTGTTTGCTCATTTTTGGCATTTATTTTTATCATCTTGCAGGGCTTACCAGGGGGCGGACAAGAGTCAAAATTTTCATGCTTCTTATTTGCAGGGACCTTCTAATGAGGAATATATTTTAAAACCGGGTTCCTCAATTGATTTAAAACTGTTTTCACTTTTTCAGTTTTTTTTAATTACTTATTTATTTATTTTATTATTCATATAACTTTTTCCAAGTAGGACCTTTTTATTACGAGCAGACGAAACACTCTCTAAATTGCATTTTTGAACTTAGAAGTAAATACAAACTTTTCTCGTAATGCGCGAATTTGAAATTTATGTAACTCAAAACATTACAGAGCTTCAGAAATGTTCAAGAAACATATTATTTTAATGCTCTAATAAACATTAGTTAAAAAAGTCTTTTAATTTAAAATGTATAATCTTTTCTGTAAAGTTAAATTTAAAGTTTTAAACTTAAATTTAAAAAGAACGGTAGCTTTTACTTTTTTACTGAAAGCACATTAAAATAAATATCGTGGAAAAATTTTCCAAATCTTATCAAATTATTCTTATCGGATTTTAAATGGAAAAGTTACGATTGCCCTAACTCTGTAAATATTTTGACGAAAGCACTGTGTTCTACCAATGCCGTAATGACAACTTTGAGTTTGTATTGGTCGTATTAACCAATAGACAAACACCAAGTTTGTGCTTATGGAATAAAGTGATATGAAATAATTTATATGCTGAAAATAAAGTAATATGAAACAACAAAGATTGGATTCAGTAAAACAAGGAATCATTGAAACGATTTGGATATTTTTTAATGACTTTCATTACAATCTACTGGTTGATTATATATCTTATTTCTTTCTTTCCTTTAAATGTTATTTGTTATTATTCTAAAATGTATTTGAAATCTATCTCAGTCCTGTACCGTTCACACTTTCTCTTTTTGTTGTTTTATTGTTTGATTATCTTCTTTTAACAAAAAAAAAAAAACTTTTCGAAACAGGATGTTGACAATGATAACAGAAATGTATTGTTTTGTCTTTGAGTTTCTTCAGGAAATAACAAAGTTGTAAAAATAAATAAATAACTAACTAAAAGTATTAATTGATACATAAATAAATAAATAGTTAACGTGAATTCCGTTTCTGACAAATTAAAGATTTCGCTATCAAGGATTACCTTTGATTGTGATTCCGTGCTTCGTTGTAAAACTTGTATTTTTGTCTAACTTTCAGGCCATGTTTTCAGCTTTTTCATTCATCATAAACAAAACGGTAAAAAGGGCCCTGATTAATCATAATATCTTTCAAGTAAAATCGAAAACGTTGAAGCATTCTCACCAAAAAATAAATTACTGATATATTCAATAAGAAATGTGCACAATCGTGATATTGAAAAATAAAAGATACAGCTAAAATACGTAATATTGAAAGAAATTTAAAAAAAACAAGTAAAACAAAAAAATATTTTAAAACAGAATAAATATGAAATACTCGAAATGAATTCATTAAAACATTTTTTTTAGAAATTCTTACGTTAGATATGATTCAATTAATCATTATTCATACTTACGTTTAATGGTAAATAATATAGTAATAACGCACAAAAGCATCCAACCCTAAAGAAATTTTTAATTCAAAAAATAAAAGGAAAGAAGAAAAAGGAAGAAAAATGTAAAAAATCTATAAGTTTGAGACTTGTGGTCGACCCAACATAATCATAATAATTAAAAAAATTGAGGAATTAAAAACAAAGTAAAAACGAAAGAAAAAAGAATCAACACTAAAAATAAGTACTGAATTTCTCAGTATTTTACGAGCAAGTTATAAAATCGCCATCGTCGATGAAAATATTGTGCAATAAAGGTACTCAATTGGTTCGTTATTCAATGTTAACGGGTCCAGCAGGAAACTTTGCAAATGCACACCTTCATTATTTATTAAATATTCTAAGAAAATACATAGTTGTTTTAGTTTCTGTTGATATAAATTCAAAGGGATTCGCTTGAATGCACAATTACTCGCGCTTTCAACTTGCCCATTATTTCATCTTGTTCAGGAGAAGTTACAGTCCAGAACATTTTCTTAACACTCAGTGGTTCGATCGCCCTCAAAAGGGCGATCTGACTTCTCAAAGGGGCAGTAAATTCTTAAAGGGCGATAGGGGGCGATGGGAATTTAGAAGAGAAAACAGCAGTAATAAAAGGATAGCGAAAACCGAAATTGTAAAGATGTACGAAACCGGTTATTCAGAGTTCAGACAATTAATCACAAGTTGAGAAAGAAACAAATTATAAAGTTCAAGAGCTTCCTCCTTGCACCTCGGACGAACCTCAGAAAGTATTTTGTCATTCATTGTCAACTTTATAAATTTTCAGATTTTCAATTTATTTTCCTTCAAAATTTTAGTTTCAATGATTTTAATTCCTCCGGATTCTAGTGTAGAAAAGAAAATAATTTCTTGTAAAATGTACTTCTGTTTTTGCAAAAGTACGTCGATGATCTTAGCTAAATGTTACCCTTCAAATGCTTATATCAGTTCGCTTTGTGAAAGAAAAAAAAAGGTATTTTATTTATTATTAATATTTTTATAGTTTGAAAGTGATTGGTCATAATTGCCTTATTGGGTACATTTTACTTCAAATTAAAGTTTGTTACTTATATTTTTAATAACATCGATATTCACTTGCGCCAGCTTATTGTTTTTTCGAGGAAGAAGGAGGGGGGCGATAAGTGTTATTCAGCGTCTTGAAGGGGACGATGAGTACAAAAAGATTGGGGAACACTGTCATAGACCGATAAAAGTTGCGAAATCTTAGAAGCGAGGGAAAACGGCGTAATTGAGAGATTCGGTAAGTAACTGAAAAGCAAATTGAGATATTTTCATAAAACTTGGATGAAGCGAAATTTTACAAATTTCTTTAGTATTATGTGTCGTTAGATGCAGGCCCGTCATTTAGGGTGGTGAGGCAGGCGGGGGGGGGGTCAATTGCCCCCCCCCCTGCCTTTGAAAAATCAATGTATTTATAGAAAGTGTTCGTGGTTTTTTATATTTTCCGATGAAATTGCATTGTGTTTGGACCCCTTGCCCCCCCCCCCTGGAAAAACTTGAAATGACGTCCCTGTTTAGATGGTTTAAAGATATTTTCGATGAAAGTTTACTTTTCTTAAATGAAACAGCACTGTTGATATGGCGTGATTTCCTACGTCAAAAATCCAAAGCTGGTTAATTTCCCCAAATCCTTGTTCCAAGCAGAATTTAAAATTAGTACTTCAAACAAAAGAGCGGAATTTCCGAAAAAATTTAAGAAATGAATTACAGTTGTGTGATTGTTGCTGTGAAAGTTAATCAAATAAATAAAAGAGAACACTTGATTTGTGTTTACTAATTTCAATATGACGGGCAGAAAAAATATGGAATATGATGAGGATACAACTATTTCAGGGGAGCTGAGTCAAGACTCTTTGAGAGTGGGGGGAGGGGGAGCAGCAGCTCATGAAATGTAACGAAGAAAAGTAAATGTCTCGAATTTCTGCTTTAATGCTTATAGTTGACAAAAATACATCATTAAAAAAACTTTGTTGTCATAAAAATTATTGTGAAGAAAGCGTTTTGATGGACACAGAGAATGATAAATTTAAATAAAAATAAAAAATCCTCATTGAAAGAGGTGTTGCTGAACCACTAGTTTACAATATTTTGGCAATTTACGTTCTAGTAATGTTAATTTGCAGTTTATATTACTAGTGTTCCCAATACGGGGTTGCAATCCAATTGACTGAAATTTATTTGACAGAAATATGTGACTTAATCTTCATTTCTAAAATATAGATTTGCAATAAAAATGAACAAAATGGAATAATAGGATAATCATAAACATGATGTGCAGTAAAATAGACGTGTCAAAACAAAATAATCTTCCTTTTAATTTTGTTCAATACTTAATTATCTGTTATGAAAGCGTTTTTCATTTTGGGATTTCAAAAAAAAAAAAAAAGGGGGGGGTGGGATTTAGAAAAAAAAAAAAAGTTTAGCTTACATTTCTAAAATTCGTTTTTAAAATTTCGAAGGGGGCTGCAGCCTATCAGCCCACCCCCTGAGTACGCCACTGAGGATAATGATATATAAAATAATATGTTTATTTTATACAATTATTACCTTTTATCATTCTTTTTTTTTCAACTGTTTAAAACCTCCTGTTGTAAGAGAGAATATAAATGACATTACTGGCGGCATGCAGTACGATTTAAAATTGTCCCGCTTCTGCTTTATTATTTACTATTACGCTTTTTTTTTTTTTTTAACTTTTCAAACTTTCTCTTAAAGAAGATTGATAGTTTGAACTCATTAACACACGACACAATACAAGCGGATCTGAGTCGATTTTCACAATATCTAATCACTTAATAATATGCAGTAAAAAAAAAGTTATCGTATGTTATTTCAGAGATCCAGTTTCTAAAATATCTCTTCTTCATTCTGGACACTTTTGCTTTTGGCGCCTTCTCTGAAATATTTAACAAACTAGCAGCCATGGAGGCATGATCCATTAATAAATCTATAAAAAATATCATTTCAGCTCATCATAACAGTTATGTTAGTTTCAAAAAAATTATTTCATGGGAGAAAAACGAATTTTTCTTCAAATATAAAGATTTTCTCTCGTTATTCTGCTTTTGTGACAAACAAAACTTAGTAATTAGTTACAGTCGTCTTTCCTGCTAAATGTCTCGTGCCATCTAGAAAAAAAGTTAAATGTTCTAATATTTTATATGGGTTCCGACACACGAAATTTATTTTAATTTGAAGTCATCCCTCATGCTAAATTTTTCTTCTAATTTACAAATAGCAGTTTTGCGGCAATTAATATTTTCTTGGGTAAGTACTAACTTAAGTATACATTTTTAGAGCAAGTAGAGCAGTAGAAGGGTCCGGATTCTTTGTTATGCCTTTTGTGCACAAGTTATTCACTTGAGAAATAATCTGCTTTGAGTCCTTTTATAACTCTTCTGTACTGAATACATAAAAAATATTACATTTCACTTCACTGTATTTTTAAAAATTTTCTTTAATCACGTAATGTCCTCAGAGGTGCCCACGAGAGAGGTGGGCTTGATGCCGCAAACTGCACTATGTTGAAATTTTTAAGGGGGGTATTTTAAAGGGTATTTTTCTCCATTTTAGGGGGTCTCATCTTGGGGGGTTATTTTGTAGCGTAGGAGGAGGAATGCTACACTGTTAAAACTGAAGGTTGCAATCGGCACCTTTTTTTTTGTAACATCAGCGGCACCCCCTGAAGGGTGCCACATGGCTCCCTTGGCACCTTTGAAGGTGCCATTTGGCTCTATGGGTGCCCTATGGCACTCTAAAGGTGCCACACGGAGCCAAATGGTGCCTTCAAAGGTGCCAAGGGAGCCAAGTGGCACCCTTCAGGGGGTGCCGCTGATGTTAAAACTTTTTTACCCTCAAAGGTGCCGATTGCAACCTTCAGTTTTAACAGTGCACCGCTCTTGAGGGAGGAGACACCCTTGGTATCATCCCTTAATCTAAGGTAATTCAACAGGCCCGTCATTTAGAGGGGGTCAATGACCCCCCTCACCCCCTGGAAAAACTTTAAATGACAGGCCTGCTATTTAAGCGAAAATTTACTTTGACAATGATCTCAGATCCGGCGAAACAAAGTAGGCAGATGGTATGGCACCTAACCGGAAATTCACTAAATTCTTCGAACAAAAAGGATGCTGCAAAGCATTTAACTTATGTGCGAGAAAACGCATCCTTTTATGAAAAAATACACACTGGCCGATGAATACAAGCATTACACATTGAATAAGAGGAAGATGATTCACTCCACGATAATACCTAACTGCACTTTTTGTTTTTCGTTACCGCAAACTCCAACACGTTACAATGAAAAGTAAGGACAGTGACTGCTAAAAGTAATGATTTCCGCGACCAAAAAACGAACTCGTGGGCGCACGCGGCCCCAACATGACGGGCACGGCAAGCAACCGGGATTGGATTTCGTTGACATTTTTTTAAATATACCAAAGGGATTATTACGCTTGGTGTTTGAAGGAAAAAACCATTTTATCTGTTACGCCGATCTTTCAAGTGTTATTCAATCTTATTATCAACCATCTCCATACCAAACACATAACCAAGCCTTTATTTGTACAGCACTGTAAAAAATGAATGTTGTTTTTACAGCAAAATACGCCTTATTTTATTGTAATTTTACTGTAATAAACTAGGAAAATTCTTAATTTTACAGTATTAAACTAAAATTGCTGATTTACAGTAATAAATTGTAAAATTGCTAGTTTACAGTAATAACCTGTAAAATTGCTGGTTTTACAGTTCATTACTGCGCTTTTACAGTTTTAAACTGAAAATTCCGCTTCCACACTGTAAAAAATAGATGTTGTTTTTACAGTATAATGCAGCTAATTTTATAGTGAAATACTGTAAAAATTGCTCATTTTACAGTAATAAACTGTAAAATTGCTAATTTTACACTAATAAACTAAAATTGCTGCTTTACAGTAATAAACTGCAAAATGGCTAATTTTATAGTTTATTACTGTGCATTTTACAGTTTTAAACTGGAACCTCTGCTGCCAGTATTGTACTGTTGCTTTTACAGTATAATACATCTAATTTTGTGGTAATAAACTGTAAAACTGCTGCTTTACAGTACAAAACTGTAAAACTGCTAATTCTAGTTTAGGGTCATTCCATCGTGACTAACGTAACATTCAGAGCTGATTTTATAACTTATTTTACCTGTAACTTAAGGGATAAAAAATAATTTTTTGTTGTGTTGGTGGATTGGTAATGTAGACGGTGTACATGTATTATTTCTGCTAAGAATTTAAAATAAAATTACTGACAACAGATATTTTTTCAACCAAAATAGCAGTGTGACTAACGTAACATTTTTACAACCTTGAAAAATAATGTTCATGTTATGAGGCAAAAATTTCTGAAAGTTAAGCAAGTGCTAAAAATTGACTGATATATTTGAAAAATATGGAATATTAGCTTTTAAAAACATATAGCACATTTATTAAATTTTGAAATTTTTTAGTCTTAAGTGTCACTTTTGCTGAAAATGGAGTGTGACTAACGTAACCATCGAATAACAAACAATAGATAAATTAAAAAAAAAATATTTCGGCTAATATTATTGATAATTACATAACTTTTTCCTTTTTTTAAACTTATTATGTTGCATATTTTTATTTATTTATATATTTATTATTATTTTAATAATTTTATGTATTTTTTATTTATTTATTCTGGGGTAAGAAATTGTAAATGGAAGGCTCCCTTTTAACTTAATTGAGTCTGTTAAAGAAAATTTAGCTTTTGCAAACTGAATATTATCAGGTTTGGCCCATTCAAATCTTTGACCTGTTTCTCTCATCTTTGATCTTTTGAGCCCAATGTTTGAACTTCCTAGAGTTAACTCGCAATTTTTTTCAAAACCAGTTTCTTCATTCTTATTAATTTTTTTATACAGTTGATAGATATCTTCTAAGTTATACCTAGGCAAACCCTTTTGTAGCTTCTTTCTCTTGTTGGCAACAAAGTTCTTTACAGATTTAACATCTTTCTTGTGGGAAAAAAATCGCAAAATTATCACATTACTATAAAATTAGAGGACTTATTGTTTTGTATTATCTGACAAACTTAACGAGTGTCTATGGGATTTAGGATTTCCTATATTAACTGTTATACCTGATGCCAGCTTTTGGATAGATATAACTTTCAGGGACTGTTGGCTAAAACTTTTTTCTATATTTCTTCGTTGCCTTTTCCAGTGCTTGCCTTGTGAGAAAAAAGGATTCTGCAGATATGTAGGAAATAGTAGTTTGTTTCTTTGCAACCATCTTACTTATTTAATTATTTTGAGGCTTCTCTTTCTTCCTCTTTTAACTTCATACCCGAAATTGCGTTTTTTCGTAATGAACGCATCAATGTTTTTGTCATTTCTCTTTCATCCGAATTTTATAGAGGCTATGATTCGCCCGACTTCTTCTTTTCCGTTCTGAAGCAGTCAAAGAAGCTATTTTGCCTCAAATATTTCAAATTAATTTGATATATTTAATTAACTCTTAACTGGAAATTTAAATAAACACTAAAATAGTTAAGCTTGAAGCTACATTAATCTTTTCTTTAATTGTTACCATAGTTACATTCAAACTGTTACGATAGTCACATTCAAACTGTTACGTTAGTCACACACCTAAAATGTTACGTTAGTCACAGTAATATTTTTCTATTAAATATATCTAAAATAAATATTTTTGGATTTTCAAGTAGGTATGATACAGACATAAGAAAATAAATAGCTATGGTACTTAATTATTTTTAGTTCAGTTTTAAAATAGAAAACATTGCATTTTTGTGACTAACGTAACATAAAATAAGAAAGTGAAATACTGAAGATAATTAAAATGCTTATCCTATAAACTGAATGAAAAAAGCTGTTAATTCAATCAGATATAACTCCAAACTTTCATAAGAAACGCAGTTCTTCTTAAAATTCACAGAAATTCTAACAATATGCACGAAAACAATGACCAATGTTTTTAGCGTTTACTAAGACTTTTCTGCAGCCATGTACTTACAGAGCTCCAACATAAACACCAAAAAGGATTTTTCAAAATTTTTACTAGATTCATATACTAGAAAGTATGTTGAATAAAATGATAGGTCACAGTTAAGTCTTTAAGGTACTTTTATTTTTTATGCCAAGGTTGACATTTCTATGGAATGACCCTTTACTGCTGTGTATTTTACAGTTTTAAACTGAAACTTCTGCTGCCAGTATTATACAGTAAAAACAAGTTTATTTTTTGCAGTGCAATATTTTATACTGAAAAAACAACTACAGTCAAACCTGTCTATCTTGAATTTCACGGGACAGAAGAAAAAATCGAGACACGGGGGTTTCGAGATACAGAAGGCGTGTAAAGTTTACAAAAATGAGCAAATGGAACGAAGTCAAATACTTAATTATTTTGCATTGATACTGTTGAATATTTTACTGTACGACATGTTGTGAGTCCACGTTTTACTAATTGTGATGACTCTATCGGTATCAAGTTAATGCATACCTTTAAGTACGAACATAGTCTTTGAATGATTGTGCAGAAGATGATTTTTTTCTCCAAGTTATACCATTGATAAAGGTGGATGTAGATGAAATTCAAAAATGAGAGTCGTCAAAATTCGAGATATAGAGGTTTTCGGGAAAAATCATTCGAGATAAAGATGAGAAAAAACATGAAATTCATGCTGTAAAAGCGGGGAACTTGAAAACTTTCGACATAGAGAGGTTTTCGAGATAAGCAGGTTCGAGATAAACAGGTTCGACTGTACTTATTTTTTGCAGTGAGTTAGCTTCCGATGTTCCGTGGAATAGAGGGTATGGTATGGTAACAGGACAAGTGAATACCGCGGATGATCAGAAAAATAGGTGAAAAACGATACTAAGATGTGCAATAGCTAAAAAAAGTCAATAAAACAATACATGCATTTAAATTACAGCTAAGAATTATAACATTGAACGTAAAGCATATCTTTAAAAGCTAACAGCGACCAATAACGTACTCTCATTTTTCTGCATTTAGTAAATAATCATTGTAAAAAAAAGGAATTAAAAAATCTGAAAGACCCGCAGATAATCCGAACCACAGATAATACGACCACGGATGATCAGGAGTTTACTGAAAAGCTATAAAAGATACAATTGTAGGTACAAAATACTTTTGACAGCCAAAAAACGAACAATAATACCACACTCACTCTTTTGAAAAAGAAATAGAAATCTAATATTAGTACATACCTTAAAAGTTTTTCAAAAAGTGGGTTAGTTGTTTCTGTTTTTTTTTTTTTTTTTTTTTTTTTTTTTTTTTTTTCATTTTGAAACGTTTTTTCTTAATTAGTAATTGCAGTTTTTTCAATAGTGTCTTGTCACGAAGTGATATATTATCTTTCTCCTCTAAATATTTAGTAAGTCCATCAAAATAAGTGAGAGCTGCTTCGTAGCTGATATTTAAACGGATTCAAGCTGGGCTAAATTGTAATGTATGTTTTTTTTTCTGCATTCAGTAAATCATTATTAAAAAAAAGGAAAGAAAAGTGTGAAACACCCGCGGAAAATCGGGAATTTGTTGTATTTTATATATACTCTGGGCTGAATTTGCATCGGAGCTAACGGGAGCTCAGCCTCCTGCACTTATTTTCAACATCAGGGGTGCCCACCCCCCAAACTCAATGGCGTAAATTCCCTCCTAAAAGTTTTTACAACCCTCTTGTGCTTTTTATTTTTTATTTTTGCCCATCTTTTTTTATTTAATTTTTTAAATGGGTTTTGTTTATTTTTTTAATATTATTTATTTATTTTTTTAAAATTATAACTATTATTATTATTTTTATTATTATTATTTAGAAGCAATAATTATGCGCAGAATAGAATCGCTTTTTTCGCTTCCAGAAATTCCAAACACACACACACAGAATAAATAATAAATAATAAATAATTATAAAGTAATAAAAGAAATAATTTAAATTAAAAAAAATAAATTAATGAATAATTTTCATAAAAAAATCAGTGAATAATTTAAATTAAAAAAATAAATTAATAAATAATTTAAATAAATAAATAAATAAATTAGTTTTAAAAAATCCCCCCCCCCCCCAATTTTGGTGGTACAATTTGCGCCATAATCCCCCTCCCCCTGCCTGTGGGCACTCCTGTTCAACATCATGGGAGTTTTGACGGAATTCAGACTGACTACGCATCTATTTTTTTTATGTAATTTTGGAAATACGTTGTGCTTTCACTCAAACGTTATCTTTCCTTAATAACACGAAATCCATCCTCGCCAAATGTAGTTTAAAATTAAAATCGCGTCATTAGTCTTAAAAAATATTTATATTTGTATCATAGCAATTTTATCGTAAAGATGTAGCCTCAAAAAATCAGCATACAGATAAATCATTAACTCCAGTTAAATTGCGTTATGACTTGGCACCACGCCTAATGTAGATCCATTTGACTATCTCAAGTACATCTCCCGATGTTTTGTCGTTCTAAACTTAGAACAGTGGTTATCGATGCTCATTTATTGCGTCTCGGCACGTCATAACATCACGTGACATTTGCAAGATTTCTTTTGTTATTTTCGGAACTTTTCCGCTCTGGCGAAAAACGCTGAAATGGGTTTTAACACTTTTTAACTCAGTTTTTCTTTCTGTCGCTGTTTTTGCAAACTGCAGATGGATATCATTGTCCTCCAATTGCAACTCTTGTTTGCAAGCGTTCAGATTAAAGAAAAGTGTACGTTCTGCACTTTTGTGTGGTGTTACATTTTATGTTTAAGAATTAAAAGTGAAATTCATGATCAGTCAGGACGCAAAGGCTCTCACAACGGAGTGCAAACTGCAGTTAAAAACCTTTAAATTAGTGCTAACAATCGAGTATAAAACGGACAGTTTGCTCCTTTCCCCTCTGGAAATTTCTTCTCAAGTAAATGAAAAGAGCTAATTTCTCCGACAAGAGCTAATTTTCCCGACAACCCAGGAATTCTGATCTTTGGCAACTGTAAAAATTGTCAATTTCCTTGAAAGTGATTCATCGGTTTTTCGCAGAAAATCTCTCATGTTTTTTTTTTTCTTCCTAATCTGATTTAAACGCGTGTTTAAATCATAAAAAGAAAGAGGGGGGAGAGGAAGCATCCTAGAAATTAATTTTACTTGTGTTTTAATTGTTCTTCTACTTCTGTGTTTTGACCAGATTTCCGTTTCAACAGCATACTATTGGTCCGTTCTAGATGTATACTTCCAATCGTAAAAGTACTCAAAATGAGGTGTAAAGTTAAGATATTAAAAGTGTGAAGCGAAAAAATAATGTTCAAAACAAAAATGTAACTTCTTATACGGATCCTATGTCCCATAATGTTTTTAGGGAACTCAAGAGCACAAAAAAAAAAAAAAAAAGTCAACAGAAAAAGCTTGACATTAGTACCATCAATATTCACCGAGATATGAAACATAGTGTTTTGTGACTTACATCACTTTACACTTGCTGTCACAAAACGTTTTAGGGGAATATATAACTATTAACGGGTTCAGTGGAATGACAACTGGACATTCTATTGAAAGGGCGATGCGTTCCTATCTCGTTTTTTGCACGGATCGTAAAACTTTGAACTCGAATATCTCTTCGAGTTTTAATCGCAAATCTGTCAAAAATATGGTGCAGGAATTATTTTTCAATGGAGATTTTTTTCCTAAGCATAAGTTAGAAGGCATGGATGAAAAGTTAGATTTTGAATGTTTTGATTTTTTTTCCTTTTTTTCCGCTTCAAACTTTTGAAATCTTAACTCGATTTGAGCATGTTTGTCATTGGAAGTACGAAAAAAATGGCAAACGGTTGTTTAAATAAATTGCATGCAAGTTTAAACAGAACACCCTGTATTTGCAGTAATAGCTGAATATTTCAGGTTTTGAAAAGTCTTCACGTGCTGCGTGACATTACAATGCAACCAGTCAAATACTATTGTCCAAAATTTCAAATAAATTATCTTTAAAAAAAAAGTAAAAAAAGAAAAGAACTGAAAACTACATGCATAAAATATTTTTCTGACGTCAGGAATATACCAATCCAACAGATCTTAGGAATCCATATTTGTTCTCGAGTGTTAGATACAGTGAAACCCCGACTTTACGTACCTCGAATGTACGTTTTCTTAAATTTTACATTTTTTTTCTTCAGCATTCCCCAGTTTTTCCGTATACTATACTCGGTTACTTTAAAATAGGCGTATCAAGTTTAGAAATTTCGCGTCGTTTCCATGGAAACCGTATTAAAGAAAACAGCTCCACTCCTTTTTTAGCCTACTTTCCCGTTAAAAATAAAAGAGACGAAAAAAGCATTAAAATTGGCTTAATGCATCTAAAAAATATCGCCAAGTCCAAGAATATCGCCAAGTAAAAAAAATATCGCCAAGTAAAAAAAAGTCAAAAAGAAACAAAAAAATGAAATAAATAACGAAAAATTAAAAATTTGAAAGTAGGGTATTGAGATGGGGAATTTGTGTGTCGGTCTGTCGGTCGGTCGGTCGGTCGGTCTGTCGGTCTGTCTGTCCCCCCCTAATAACTTTTGAATGAACATTCCGATTTGGATAAACTTTTTTTTGTTGGAAAGATCTCGGCGAGTACAGCTCATTCCCATATTTGATTTTTTGATTTGAAAAATTTTTGGTTCAATTTTGAGCCGTTCAAACTACCGGTTCCGCGATACTAACTTTTTAATGAACAGTCCGATTTGAACAAACTTTTTTTTGTTCGAAAGATCTTTTCAAGGATACTTCATTCCCGTATTTACATTTCCGATTTGAACAATTTTTCGTTCAACATTTAACAGTTCAAGCAACCTTTCCCCACCTAATAACTTTTAAGTGAACCGTCCGAATTGAATAAACTTTTTTTTGTTCGAAAGATCTCGGCAAGGATACTTCATCCCCGTTTTTAAATTTCCGATTTGAACAATTTTTCGTTCAACATTGAACCGTTCAAACAAGCTCTCACACCTAATAACTTTTGAATGAACAGTCCGATTTAAACAAACTTTTTTTTGTTCAAAAGATCTCGGCAAGGATGCTTCATTACCGTATTTAAATTTTCAATTTGAACATTTTTTTCGTTCAACATTGAACCGTTCAAACAACCTTTCCCTACCTAATAACTTTTTAAGTGAACCGTCCGAATTGAATAAACTTTTTTTTTGTTCGAAAGATCTCGGAGAGGCTCATTCCTATATTTCACTTTTCAATTTGAACCATTTTTCGTTCAATGATGAACCGTTCAGAAAAAATTTTAACATGAGCGCCTACGGAGAAATTTAAATTGAATGTTGATTCTGAACTTCAAGGCGGATTTCCTTCAAACTAACTTTGTAAGAAAATGGTTTTGATAAATAATGTATTGTAAAGTACTTTTCTGAATAATCTTCTGTGAGGACTCTGATTCCGACTCCGACTCCGCAAACATGGCGGAAATGTAGGCTCAGAAAAAATGACTGACTGGGCAGACGATTTTTTGTTTATTTATTTATTTGTTTTGTTTAATTTATTATTATTATTTTTTTTTATCAGACGATTTTTTTTTTTTTTTTTTGTTAACAAAAATTTTTCATTCACGAGAGCAGTTTATTCCATATTTATATTTAACAACTGGAAACGGATTAAAAATGAAATTCAAGACATTTTATTAACGAACGAGTTTTTTTTCTTTCTTTGATAAAATGTGTTTTGAAGTTCTTTGTACTTTTATTTTATTTATTTATTTTTTTTTTCTTTTGAAAACGATTGTGGAATTTTTCTACGGAAGAACTATAACAGTTACATTCTTTAAAAGGTGCGACGAAACTTTATTGACTCGTTTATTTACTTTTTACGTGTCTATTTTATCTGATGAGAGGGGCATATTTTGCTTTCAAAAATCAGCTTTAAGTGCTATAAAGATATGTTTGACATAATTTTTAGTTTCAGATAATCAAGAGAATATTGATCAGATGCTACAATGCCGATGTCGATGTACGGGAAAGTAGGCTCGTTTAGTTCTTGACAGAACTTCTTGTTATGCACTGCTGTTGAGGCATTTCATAAATTTTACGTTTATCGAATTAGGCTTACCCTTTTATTTATGTCCTCATGTCTCAGTTATTTCTCAACGTTTTCTAACAAATATAGGCATCTATATCTATAAAAATGAGTGTATGTATATATACTTGTTCTCTATACAAATCCACAGTTTGCGTCAGATTTTCATCAAACTTGACACAGAATTTCCTTGATGCCCTAGAATTCTCATAGGTGGGGTCTTGAAATTTTAAAAAATCTAAAAAGCTCAAATTTAAATTTTTTGTCAAAAAATGACCCTTTTATAGGAATCTAGCCTATTTATATTGTAATCGAGATAGGCCTTTTAGCATTCAAATTGATGAAATTTAAGATTTTTAAATATGAGTATTTTCCAACAATGATTACGATTAAAGTAATGAATTTTCAATTTAAGGCTCACCTATTTCCTTTTAGCATTGAAATAAGTAAAAAACAATCATAATTCATGTGGACTTTATAAAAAGAACCACGGATTTGAATTTCAAATTTGCAATGCGACGACAGTTGCGTCTGTAATGGAGATAAGCCTTCAGAACGAGGGAAATAGATTTATTTCTGAGTTATAATAATTTTTACTTTGTAGGTGGGAACAATTAATAGAGAAAAGTTAATATTTTAAATTTGGCGGGTGAAATTGATGCAATTTTTTCACTTCCATGTGCATATATTTCATGCCAGTGGACGCGGCAAAGCACAGACAACATTTATCTTTAATTTTCACCTTTTGATAAGACTATTTTTCTGTAAACGTTAAACTTTCTGTAATATTTTAGTTTTTTTCAAAGTTTGTACCTAAGAGACAGATTGATGCAAATTATTTTATACCCATATGAATAGAACTCTTTCAAACTTTTTTTCCCTAAATGCTATGTTGTATTAATAAGCACCCGGGCAACGCCGGGTATTAAGCTAGTACGTAAATAAAGCAGACATTTCTGAGAAAAAGTTGTGCTTTATTAAAGTTGATTTTTCAATTGAATAATAGTTTACGCACAAAGCAATTTTAACCGTTTATCCATTGTGTCAAAAGCTAAATGGGGAAAAAGTCCATTGCGCCGTAACTTTGACAACTATCAGGGGAAAAGTGCGGAGAGTGGGAAATTAATTTTAATTTGAGCCGCCTCCTCTCGTTACACGGGTACAATAATGTTCTCATATTTGACGTTTTCCCGTAATTTTTTATTTATTTTACACAGTCCTTTAGAGAACATTAGGAACGTAAAAATCGAGGCTTCACTGTGGCTAATATTTTGGGATTTTAAGTCTTGAATAAAGGAATTGTCTAGACGTCTGTCATTGTCTATTGCATATAAGCCGGGAAACCCAAAGCAATATGAAATGTCTTGTTCACCACTATCGTCAAAGTGAGAAGCATAAAATAGGGCTATTTTCTATGCAATTCTCCACAAAGACTTTCTGTCTGACCCAGAAAAGCAGACCCCAGAAAGATTACCAAGCTTTAAAAAAAAATAAAGAAAAAAAAACACTAACAATAAAATGTTTCCGAAAATAATATTTTGCATGATTCACTGGACCGTTATTTTCGTCATTTATGAAGAGCCTCAAGTTTTTAGGACAGCGTTCATTGCACGTGGTCGTGGAAAGGAAGCTGTCAGATGCCGCATCCGATATCCATGCATTCTAAAAGGGATGCGTTCGGGTGCGCTCCATCCTCCATTCATTTGAATGGGCGCGCATTCTGTCTTCCCTCTTCCCTTTCAGTTTTCTGCTTCCTTTTCTCGTCCGCGATAAAATGCCGCTTTTGTCGAGCGCTCAGGGTCACGAAGGAAAATGGGAGAAAGGTACTGATGGAGAGAGAGAAAGAAAGAGAGAAAACTGTGCAACTTCGGCGCTTCCGCCCACATGCGATAAGATATTCAGAGTTTCTTATGTGGTCGCTGCTTCGGCATTCCAGCTCGCCTTTATTCCCGAATTTCTTCACTTTCCTCCGTCTACTCTCATAAAACACGTCATCATTTTGCATCTGTGCAGTTTCATTTTTGTTTGCTCCTCCCCTCTTTGTGAATTTCGTGTGTGTGAATCAGGCCCGCCATTTGGGCGATCAAGGGGGGTCAACTGCTCCCCAGTCCGATTATGGAAAATCAATATACAGTAACCCCTCGTTATATCGCGCTTTTCGGGGGACAAGAAAAAAGCGCGATATATCCGAAAGCGCGATATAACCGAGGTCATTAAAAATAGTTTTCTATCCAGCATGCAAGTAATTTATACGTGCACATACATAAAAATTCATTTATTCGAACATTAGCTTTTTTTTTCAGTCAAAAGTAACAAAAAAATATAACTTTTACAGATTACTACTACACATTACTGACAGATGCTTTTCACTCATTGTATCAATACAAAAGAAAGTGTCTCTGCAGTATGCAAGTTTGTGTGACAGGAACTTGCTGCTTCTTTTCAGTAAATTCAGAGGAATAGAAGAACCTTCATTTTGTTCATTAATGACAAAATTAATGAGAAAGAGACCTTTTCTGAGCACCTTACATATTTTCTCAAAAATGGTTTCAAACTAAAAGTTTTTTTTTTGTGGGGGGGGGGAGGCAAAAGAAAAGAGCGATATATCCGAATGAGCGATAAAAGAGGCGCGATATAACGAGGGGCTACTGTATATACACATAAGTGGCCGTGGTTTTGCGTTTTTTTATTATAATTTACATTGAGTGCATACATACCCTTTGCCCCCCCCCCTCCTCCCCATGGAAAAATTCGAAACGACGGGGCAGGTGTGGAATGTGCATGGAATCAGGGCTGTGGAGTCGGAGTCGGACTGGTTTTAAGGTTAAAGGAGTAAAAGTCGAAGGCTTTAAATTCCAGGAGTCGGAGTCAATCATATTGTCCACAGCTCTGTCAAAACTGCCGAGAAAGAGTCGGAGTCGGAATGAGTTTGGGTAAAGAATCAAGAGTCGGACATTTTCCTTCAGACTCCGCAGCCCTGGTATGGATAAATAAGAGCTTTAAAAAAAGTAATGGGAATAATTTCTAGATTCACTCACAGTGTTTTTGTTTACGCCTATTCATAACGTTACATAAAGGGTTTAAGGGGGGTGGGGGGTCAGAATGGGACAATGTTCCACATCCAGTAGCTTTGAGAAATCAATGTATTAGGATATATATGGGCGTGATTTTTGTTATCTTAAAAAATAAAAATTACGTGTCCCTGTGTTTGTGGCCAATGGACTCCTTTTAACCAAACGGACCGATTTTAACCAAATTTTGCACGCAGTTTCAGTTTGGTCCAACTTAAATGATAGGATAGTTTTTATCTCAATTTAGGACCGTAATATATTTTTTATTGCAAATTTTCTGTTTAGCTACCAACTTTTCGGTATTCTTGGATTGTATAAGATAAAATTTGCTGCTGGTTTGTCATTTGCTTCGAAGGCAAAAAGCAATAGTGGTAACAATCAAGGATGTCGAATCGGTTTCTGGCATATTCGTCCCGATTCTCTTAATTTAAATTGTGCGTGTAAGTATTATTAAATCAATATTCGGAAAAGTATTATTTGCTTACTTCTCCTTTACTTAATTCAATTTATTAAAACAGTTTAGATACTTAACATATGCTATTTTGTATGTTTTAAAAATATTTTTCACTCATGTTTATGTACAAATATTTTTTTAGGAAAATTATTTTAGTGAAAAATATCATACCTTTCGAGCTTTGAGTTATAAAATATTTATATTGTTTAGTGATTTTTATGTCAGGCGTATTTAGACAAAAAAAGGATCACTGCATTATGTGATCTTTTACCTGTGTAATATTTAAATTTTTAGTGATTTAGTTCAGAATTGTATTTGCTAAGCGTATCCATCTGCAGCAACAAATTTGCAAATTATCTTTCAACAATACATTTGGTATTTACTATTCAAAAAACAAATTCTTAGGAGGGAAAAAGTAGTTTTATGGTGCGAAGATTTTTTCTATACACACAATTTTTACCGTCACATTGCTTTGTAACATAAATATACACCTCATAGTTTGCGATTCAAAATTCGACTGTTTCGTAAATATCGTACCTTTTCGGGTTTTTAAGTTATACAATATTCATTTTTTTGTGATTTGTATTTCAATTGTATTGTAATAAAAAAAGGTTTTGCTGTAATTTGTGAACTTTTACCTGTGTAATATTAAAATTTAGAGTGATTTTCCTCAGAATTGTATTTTCTAAACGTACCTCTCTGCATTCATAAGTTTTAAAATTATTACTATTATAGCTTATTTTTTATTTTTTTAATTTTTTTTTCCTTAGTAAATACAAATGTATTCTTGGACGAAAATTTGCACATTTATAACCGTAGGTAGTACGGTAGTTCGCTCAGTATATAAAATTTTTAACTAAATCACTCTAATTTTCAATTTTACGCAGATAAAATTCGCACATAACAGTAAAACTTTTTTTTAATATCTTTTATTTAGGTGCGAAGATTAAAATTATTTCTATACACACAATTTTTAGTCACATTACTTTGTAACATAAATATGGGTGATTCTACGATCAATGCGTTTTTTGTGTCCCCAAAGAAAAAATAATCTGTTTAATTTCAAACTTATTATATCACTAGTAGCCGCTATTTTTATGATTGTAGTGGTAAGGGCCAGACGAAATTTCAATTTTTGGGGGGTTTATCGATACCAGGGGAAAATGCGTTGCCAGGGGAGTGACACTATTGGCGGAATTCTGGTTTGATTTACAATTATTTCACTTATTTTTCGGTGTAAAATCATAATATGGACTCATTTCTATAAGACCTGTAATCAAAAATATTTTTCACTTTGTAATAAAAGGAAAAAAAATAATCCTGAAAACACGACATGTTGCATACAAGTCGCACCGCAGATCCCAAATAAAAATACTTCCCGCATTATTTACGTTCATTCAAATTGTTTTCACAGGGGCAATTAGGATTAAAAATGAAATTAATTATGCTTATATCACAGTTTTAATGTATATTTACCCTTTTTTTGAACAAAAATGCCAGGGGAGTGACGCCAGAGAAGTGACAAAATCACACATTACCTATAAAAACAGCATCACGCCTTCTTCTTACCAGAACTTCAAGTAAACCGTGATGTCTGCACACAATAAGCATAACATTGTACATACGCATACTTATGTAACGATGAAATATCAAAAGTTATACTTACCAGGGGAAATACTACAGCGACTGGCGCAGTAAGCTTTGAGGCACTTTCAACAAGAACCGATGCAATAATATTCGAATTTTTTTAAAACCTCTTAGCTTGCTTTTAACTTTACTCAGTATTACACTGGTTATTCGCAATCAACATCATTCTTATGCATTTTTTATACTAAATTTCAGTCTTTGAAGTTCGCCAGGTGGAGGTGACACTGTTGATATGGCCCGTTGAAAAGTGTATTTTTTTTAAATAATAATAAATATTTTTTCAATGTTTACTGATGAAATAGGTTTCTCTGTTAATGTAAGTGTATGATTATGGCAAAAAACATTATCCCACGTTAGCAAAAATTGAGCGTCGAACATGTTTGTATAAAAACTAGTATTTGAACATGCCAGGGGAGTATACAATTATGACTATTTTCGGCTGTAAATGCTAAAATAAAATAATTTCAGTGAATTAATTGGGTGGTCCATATAAAAGATAATAGTCTGTAATGCTTCAGCATGCAAAAACATTATTAAAATCAGTTTTACATGAAGTTTTTCCATTGGCCGTCTGAATTCAAATAGCGTAGAATGACCCATATACACCTCATAGTTTGCGATTCAAAATTCGACTGTTTCGTAAATATTGTACCTTTTCGGGTTTTTAAGTTATACAATATTCATTTTTTTGTGATTTTGTATTTCAATTGTATTGTAATAAAAAAAGGTTTTACTGTAATTTGTGAACTTTTACCTGTGTAATATTAAAATTTAGACTGATTTTGCTCAGAATTGTATTTTCTAAACGTACCTCTCTGCATTCATATTTATATAAAGTTGATCTCTATAACGGTAATAAAGTTTTTCGTTTCTATTGAAACATTATAGTTTAACCCATACCTTAGCCACAGCAACGCGTGGCCGGGTCTCAGCTAGTTTATCTCTCGATATAACAGGCATTGAGCATATCCAGTGGCGCAGCAAAGGGCGGGAGTGCATTTTTTTAAACATTGTTGCCGATCCTAATATAGTATTTTTTACTCACGTAAGGGATATTTTGTTAAAAAGAACACCTCTTCCAGGAGGAAATTCTGGTTGCGCTAGCGAGTATAACCCTTTTGCCTAACTCCCCCCCCCCCCCCACTCGCCCAGCGGAAAAATTCGAAACTGTGTAGAAAAATGCTTTACGACAAAAGATAAGTGCTTGGAATGAGTGCAAGCGAAAGATCAAAAGGAGACCCCTGCAGGTTTTACT
>JAXGGA010017968.1:0-23093 GCA_038373865.1 Uloborus plumipes | reverse complement strand
CATTCTGTTTCAAAAAGATAAACGCCATCAATCGGAAAATTCGCGAATACGACAATTCTCGCACTTTTCATGCCGTCGGTCGTTTATTATATTTTTTTTTCTTTATTTCACAATCAAACTATGCAAACATACAGTAGAATGTATGAGCATTTACTTCTTTAGCGTCTGTTTAAAATAGTTGCACTGATATGTAAAAATCTTCTCGTTTTTGAGTGGTTTTTTTTCTCTCAAAAATTGTTCGGGAAAAATTTTCGGAAATTCTGCCCCGCGTATAAGTCGACCCCCTAACTTTCAACTTCATTTTTTGGACTAAATTTCTCGACTTATACGCGAGTATATGTGGTATATTCCACATGATACTCTGATTTCCCTCTGATTCTCAAAACTATTAAATATCCGCTAAGTTTTTATGCACTTAAAAATACATCAACATGTAACATAGTTTAGCCTTTAGTATTAATAATATTATTAAATATATTACTTTTATATTTGCAAAGAACTTGAATTTTATCTGTTATTCAGAGTTACATACAAACTACTAAAACAATTAACATACATCAACAACCAATATAGTTTTGCCTTAAGTATTAATAATAGTATTAAATGTATTACTTTTATATTTGTAAAGAACGTGAATTTATTTTTTATTCAGAGTTACACACATACATACAAACAAACCCACATGTGAAACTAATTGAAACGTATTAAAAAGTACATTTAGAAAAAATTAATAGTGTAAATGCTTACAGATTAGCTTTTGGAATTGAAGGAGTTCCTCGTCCGGATTTGCGATCCTGCGCAGATTCGTGGCGCTCTCTTCCTTTTTCTTTCGATGGCTGACCTTGTTGCGGCTGTCTCTTGGACTGGAACGCTTTTGTGACCCGTTCTACATCGGGCTGTCGCTTAGTCATATCATCAATGAATCCCTATGTAAAGAAAATATTTTTTAATCATCTGAAGAAACGTAATACATTTAAAAAGAAATAAATTAATCATAAATGTTTCATTACAAAGCATGTTAGTGAAAATGTTTTTCCCTATAACCTATTTGCAAAGAACAAGTCCTGATATATAAATGGAAAAAAAATATAATAATTCTATAAGTCTGTCCTTTCATATTTCACTATTTATTGTCTTAGAACAATTATTTAAAAGTGCATACTATGAATTAAAGCAAAAATGCTTCAAAACCATATTTTCTTTTCTTCTTAAGATTTGTCCTCAAATTATGTCACACTTTGGGGGGGCTTGGGGGGCTGCGCAACATTGAGTTTATGATACAAAGGAAGGCGATAATAAGTGTGACATCACTTTTTTTATAACAATATGCTTATGAAAAATAGTGTGACAAGGGGAGGGAAAGGTGTAAAGTTAGATGTCATATAAAGCAGTAAGTTGGAAGACTTATGGAATAACAGAGTTGGCAGTGTATTGCAGTCAGATGTGATACTTTGTAAAAAGGGGTGGAGTCAAATGAGTGACATCGTTTATGGACAACTCCAACGATACAAACATGTAATTTAAGAATTTTAAAAAAAAATATCATGCATCTGGAAAAGATTAACTTTTCTGTTTCAAATGAACAATATAAAAATTATCACACATAAAAAGAAAATCACGATTCATACTTGATGGTCTGTAATTAACTGCTCCAGTACAGGTATTTCATCCGGAAGTGGTTCTGCTTCCAATGCTGTGAGTGTGGCTTCGGCTCCAATCAACCAATTCAACAGTTCTTCTAACAAGTCTAATAAATCTCTCAGAGATCTGAGATGGTCATTAAGTTTTTGTTCCCTCTGTTTAGCCCATAATGATACCTAAAGAAAATAGTAAGTTATAAATAACAGATATTTGTACTTAAACACCACACAACTAAATTCATAACTATTTTGTTGATGGCTTGATGGCACTTGCATAAAACATGCATGAACTTCGATTAAGGGCACTGCAAAACAAGCACTTACAAAATGACAAAAAATTAACTAATAACAGTATCTACCATGTTTACTCGCATCTAATTTGCATATTTGTAGTGTCCAGGATTTTTTTTAAAAAAAGGATTCAAAGGAAGTTTCCATCTTCAGTCACATTGTCAAGTAAATAGATAAGTAAATAAAATTTTACAAAATATGATCAAACTTATTGTACTGCATTTGATAACCAGATTGCACAGTTTGATAACCAGAATCTTCATTTATTTAACCATTTTTAAAATTTTTATAACTGTTTTAATTTCTACTGATTCTTCTCGAAACTAATGTGAAACTATACAGTACAAACTCAACAATTTAATTACTACTGTTACAGTTTTAAAAAGTTCAAAAAAAAAAAAAAAGACTCCCTTCTTTTTTTTTTTTCCAACTGGCAAAGAGATTTTATCTCAAATAGCATACAGTCTGCAACCAATTAGTAAGCATCGAAAGAAAAACAGGAATAATCTGCAAGTAAATACAGTATTTTTGAAGTTAAAAATCAACGTAAATAAAGCACAAATAAGGTAGAAAGTTTTCTACCTTATTTGTGCTTTATTTACGTTGATTTTTAACTTCAAATATAGTTCAGCACAAAGCTTATTTGATCATTTTTCATTTAAATACAGTATTTACCATCTACTTTTTAGAACAGCCAGAAAATGATTTAATGAATAGCTAAAACACACAAACTGACGCAGCAGAAAATCGACATTAACTTAACATGTGCCCTGAACTTTAAAACTAAAATTAATTTTTCAGCAGATTTTAGAAAATATTACACCTTATGTAACGAGAAGAGGCGGACGAAAGAAATATTAATTTACCACTCTTTGCACTTTTCCCTTAGGGTTGTCATAGTTACGGCGCTATTTACATTTCTCCCACTTAGCTTTTGCAACAATGGTTAAATGCAAACGATTAAAATTGTTTTGTGCATTAACTATTATTCAATCAACGTTAATAGAATACTTCTGAAGTATTTATATACGGATACTCATGATGGCAGGTCTTGCTAAAACCAACTATTTAGCGCAAGAATTGTTAGAAAACGTTACGGAATAACCATTAAAAAAAAAAAGAGTGAAACTCTTGTCTTTTGTGCGGTTTCCATGGAGACGATGAAAATTGTCTAAAATTGATATGCATTTTAAAGTAACCGAGTACAATAATTCAAGAACATAAAAGACCTAATGCAGCTAATTTGTGACAAAAAATGTTCAGGCTACCTACCTCTTCCCACCGAGATTGGATGATGGTGATCCAGTGGCGGATCACAGACACCCCGTCTGGGTGACACTTCTTCAGGATTTCCTGAGCATGTGCGATTGTGGTGTCCTTGTTGACTTCCTGCTCGACCATCTCCTTCAAGAAGCGCTCGTGGTCGGCAATCTGCTGCTTGGTGGTCTCTTCGTCGTCGGGGAGCGGGCCGGCGAATCTGAGCTTCATTTCGGCATCGGACAGCCATTCCAGAAGCATGTGAACGGCTTTGTGGAGCTTTTCGGCCTGAAAAATCATTTGCAATTAACACACTGTGGATTGGTAAAATATGAATTGGTGTTCTATAATAAAACACATAAAAATACTTAGATACTGTTCAATGAAGGTACTATGAATCTTTAGAAGCACAATATGAAGTTGATAAAACATAGGGGGGGGGGGGACATGATTCAGTTGTTTAAATGTATTAAAATGAATAATGCTACAGCGTTAGATTTTTGCACAGAAAGCAGGACAAAGGGTCATTGTTTTAAGCTGTTTAAATCGCAGGCTAATCTGGAAATTCGGAAAAATTACTATTTTAGCAATGTAGTGGGAACTTAAAACAGTACACCGGAAGAGGTGGTAAAGAGCAATGGAGTAGATAGCTTTAAGAAGGCCATTGATCTTCATTGGGGCCTTTAGTTTGCCTATGACCAGCCCAGTTGGCCCTGAGCCTGCTGCTGGTCTTTGCATTTGTATTTGTATAAGTACAAGAAGTAGCATGAGAGCTACATGTGTATATTGCACAGCAATACCTGGTGGCTCATAAATGGATAAATGGTCATTGGACAAAGCGAGAAAATCACCAGAATCCTTGTGACCATTCTGCAATGTGATAACATGGCAAAATAATTACACAGATAATTCTTTGCAATACAACAGACCTGATTTTCTGTGATGTTCTCATATGTAGTTACAGTTTTTGGAAACCAAATAAAATAAAACTTTATTTTAGATAGGATTGGCAAATAAACATTTTTAGGGAACCCTTTCAATTGGTTACTTTGATGATAAAATATACATACATTTGAAAACGAAAGAGAGAAGTATTGATGGTGGGAAACTTAAAAATAATGAATGCCCTGTATTATTTTGATATTATTTTTTATCATATGTTTTGGAGGTTGCTGAAAATATAATCTCCAGTATATTTTTAATATTTAAACATCTTCCAACAGATAGATTTCAGCAAAAAGTTAGTATTTCGTATGCAAAACTATTATCACCTCCTAGGGGTAAGCTATGTAATACAACTGCATAAATTAGAAAATACATAAAATATATTTTAAAAAGATAATTTAAAAAAACCTTCTGAAATGCTAATTGTACTTATTAATTCGTAAGGGACATCTTTATAAATTTTACGTATTTGTTTAGTGCAAAGTTATAAGACCCCAAATCTTGTGTACTGTATGATTTTATTATACAAAGATTAATTCATAGCATATTAAATATACTTCAAAGAAAATATTTTATTACAAGAAGCCCCAAATTGATGCGAAAAGGTAGATACATTTTATTACAAAAAAAAATAGCACTTACTTCCCGCAAGGCTTCTTCTAACTTTCGTTGCTTATCATCAGAAAGATTAGCAACTTCAATCCACATTCCGTCCAGCTGAGTAAGCTGTTGTCGTATGTGTTCCGAATCATCTTGATTGGCAGTTTCCAACAACTCCCTTGCAGTTCGACGAACTGATTCGAGATTGTTTGATCGGTTTTTCAGTTCATCTTGAAACGTCTGAAAGTTTAATAAAATCAATATAAGCCACACATGCGAACATGCCAAGAACTTAGGTTCATCAACAATAAAATGTCCAAAGAATATGGATTCGGACAACAAGCTATTATTAACCCTCGTGGGTCCCTCCCATTTCGGTTACACTCAAGACCCTTGGGGTAATAAACGACCCCAATGCTTCCTTTAATTAATTTATTATTATTAATGAATGTTACATGCATTATTTAAGTTCACACACTTTTTAATGCTAAAAAAATTTAAAAAAAAAGGTTACAATCAAAGTAAAATTTAGTTTATGCATTAAAAGTTAAATTTTAGAGCAAAACTTACAATAACTGTAGATTTATTTACAACTGTTACAGACCTGAAAAAACATGATTTTTTGCAAGTAAATTTCAAACACTTATGACATTTTTCGATGCATTTTCTGTCCAGTTCTCTTGGACAAAAGTTGCAACGTCCTCTTTTTTTGGCCTTCTGGGGAAGTGACCCCAAGGGTCTTGTGTGTAAAAAATGCAATTCGGGAAAAATAAAACACAATAATAGCATTATTTTGAATAGAAAACTAGAAGAATAAAAGCCACAAAATGCCATTAAAAACAAATGGTTGATTAACAAGATATATTAAGCAGAAATTGCATTGGGGTCACATATGACCCCAAGGAACCCACGAGGGTTAAACTAAATGCTGTACACGAAATATTAAAATTACATCATGTACCAAAGGCAATTACTGTCGGCAATAACTAAACACAGCAATGTGCAATTAACTAAAAAATGAATAAAATTCATATTAACTATAACAGTAGTTATGTAGTGATTTTACAAACCTTGTGTTGATCAACTAAAGCCATCACAGTATCTAAATCACCATGTAGAAGTTGGTTCTCAGATAATGCTTTTTTAGATTTTTCCAGCCAATCAATGAGAGCTTGAACTGCATCTTTAAATTGTCCAGAGAATAATAAAGCTTCTTCAAGCTTTCGTTGCCTGCAGATAAACACTATTTTATAACTTGATTTTCAATATTTAAAATAAAAAGAAAGAATTGTTTTATTTTACTAATAATGTAGAGATGTCTTAGCCACACAAAATCAATTTCTTTCAAAATAAAACTAACTTTAAATTCAAACTAAATACCACATCAAACAGTTGAATTATATATATCACAACAAGAATAAACTCTTTAAATTAAACATCCTATTTTGCACATAAATCAAAGTACCATTTGTGATAGCAAAAGTAATACATTTTAAGCTCTGCAATGAAACATATTTTAAATAGATATTTTGACAATTAAAAAATTTACTTAAAAAATATACATTGAGACAATGATATCAATAATTTTTATAAAATACTCGGTAAAATAATAATGACTGGCAAAATTATTTTATGTGCAACGTAAGACATTGTAAAATGCATATTTCAAACAACTGTATATGTAACTTAGATGTTTACTGTTCGCTGTTCACTACATGAAGTATACATATTTTAATGCAGTATTTTAAACAATAAATAAAGTTGATCACATTTTGTAAAATCAATTTTCTCATAATTGATGTGTATATGTACTCCTCTTACCATGTGGAAAATTTAAGTAGGAATTAAAATCGTGATTATTTAAAAATTCAATACTGTTCTTGATGATTAAATATTACTCCACCTACTCACCCAATTAAAAAGAATAATAAATTAGGTTATATATTTTTGACTAAATTTAGGAATTTTATTTTTGAAGTTAACATTTTTAGAATATTTTTTTTTGCAAAATTTTTCCTATACTATAAATTGTTTAATATTAAACACTTCAAATTTTGTTACAATAGAACTACTTACTTGTCAACAGATTTTGCACAAACATTATTCCATTTATTTTTCAACTCATCCATCATTCCTTGCAAAACTACAACATCTGACTTCGGACATTTGTCTTTCAAGTTTCGACCCAACTTCATAGTGCCATCGAAGAGGGGTTGTTTGGCTCCAAGAGCTCTTTGGAACTCCTTGTGTTTCGTCAGCATTTGCTTGATCTTTTCAGGGTCATTGCCCACATGAGTGAGAACATCCAGTTGTTTTTCAGCATCATCTAGCCAGTGGCTGAGATCCGACCATGCATCATGGAACTAAACAATATTAATAAAGGGTACAGGTAACTAACTTGAGAAAAAGAACCAACACAGATGAACAATAAACAAATGATAAAAGTTAATGAAATTGAAAATTTTTCATACATTTCCAGTTAGAAATGTTTTACAAGATTTTTTAAAAATAATATTCAGCTTTACATTAAACTGTACATAAATAGTTTTTACATCATTAAAATATTTTCACTTCTCAAAGGATTATCAGGAAAATTCCGATCCTAACATCATCTTTTACCCCCCCCCCCCCCCCCCACGGACGATACTGGGAGGCCAGGGCCCTGATGGGCTAAAGGCAAGCATTTGTGTCTTTCTCTGTTTTTTCATTTTGCTATGTGTTTGTGTTTCTATTTTGCGTTTCTCCTTTTGTAGCCTGCCATTGGAAAAAAAAAAACATCTTTTACTGAAGCTTACTTTAAATACTAACAGAAGGGCAGAATACAATTATTACATTCACGAGTCAGTCAACAGAGTGGTGAAGAAGTTAAGACACTGGTCTCTCAGGTCCAAAAGTCCAAGATTAAAGCTGTCTCTAGTTGGGTGGATTTTTAACCTTTAGGAACTGGGCGGTACACATGCTGTACCACAAATCTTTTTCCTTAGAGGACGGGGTTGAAATTTTCCCTTCAACCCTTTGGAATCGGGGATTTTTTTCAAGGTTTTTTTGTTTCGGGTACGGCAGTAGTACCTTCCCGTCTTCATTGGAGTTGAAATCTGTGGTGCAACTGCTGTACTACCTGTGTCGAAAGAAACATTTCTATATAAACAGCCCGGATCCAAAAGGTTAAGATGTAGAAAATCGAAAGCGTCCATGTCGTGTGATTGTGCGGCATGTGAAATATTCCAAAATACTGGTTTGGCATGGAGTAGCTCTTGGCAAAATTAAATTCCCAGTACAGTTTTGCATCAAATAGAGCTTAGGTGCCTCCATTTAGTGGGGAAACTGGGCGCCAAAATTCTTCTGAAAGTGGAATTCACCTATAGTGGTGCCACATGAAAGAATGATTGCCTGTCTTGGGGAATGCACAAGTTCTGCAAATGGCTTGTAGCCAATATGCAGCGCGGTTTGAAACAAACAAAAATTCGTGAGACATAAAGTTGATTTCGGAGAGATAGTCATAATTTCCAAAATACCTCTCTTTATCAGTGGGTTGATGAATTAGTAAGCAATAAAAAAGTTTTCTTGTAGTTAAATGCTAATAAATGTCTCTAGAAAAATTCAATGCAAGCTTCCAAAATGGAAAATTACCTCTTTGGCTTCTTTGTATCCATGGTCTAATGCTCTTGTTCGTTCGGCAGCTTTAGATACCACACGTTCCCAGCGATGTTGTACACTGATCAATAAATTCTTGATTAAAATTACATCTTGTTTTTGGCTGAAATACTTAAGATGAGTTCCCTTTTTGTCTAAGTTCAGCATAACTTCTCTGTGAGCACCAACTTCTTTTTGAAATGCCTAAACAAAATTTAAAATAAAATTAAATAATATTTTTTATTGGTTTTTGAAAAGGTAACTAAATTTTCAATTTCAAATATTTGTCTTAGATAGTGCAAATATTCTAAAAGAAGGAAAAGAAATGACATAAGTACAAACAAATTAACTTGTAAATTTTTAGATATTAAAGATGATTAATGCTTAATAGCTACATTTCAATAAATAACACAGAACTATCTTCAAAAAGGTTTTTAAACAATAATCATCGATTAACGTCCAGTGTATAAATACAGACCACAATTATTTTGTTACTATGTAATATACATAACTGTACTTCCTAATCAATTTTGAAATTATGAAAAAAAACAATTGATCTTTAAAAGAGAACGGGGGGGGGGGGGGGACAACGCCCTTTCCTAGAGTCACTAAGAAAAAGTTCTCATTGGTTGAATCAAATATTAAAGTTTCCAGAAAAGGAGGTTATTATTTAGTTATTTTTTATGAAAATTATAAATGTTAATAGCGATGATAAACAAATAAAATAATATAATGTAAGGCAGTTATGATTTTTATGATATGCTTTTTAAACCGGGGGCAGGGGAGGCTACAATAATTATTAAAGATTTTACTAAATGTCAGCTGCAAAACTAAAAGGTTTGATGTTAAAACATCCCAATGCGCCTAGAAAATATAGAAACCATTTTATTTGCAATAAGTCAATTGGCATTATAGTCCATCTTCTGTTCAAATCACTATGTCAGAAATGCTTTCAAATCTATGTAGTCAAAACAATTTTACTGCATAACATGCCTAAATCCTCATTTATCACATGCTCCTTAATTTAATTATCTGTATTTTAGAAAAGTACATTATGGGATGTATTCGGTACTATATGGTATAAATTAATGATATTACATGCTATTAAAATAGGGTAGGTTGCAACAACATGAAGAAATAAATTCATTTTCTTTAATCAAAATTGAAAATAATTTACTTTGTGGTCTTCAATTTGCTCCAAAACAACTTCCATAACTCTGCTCACAGGTTTCAGGTTCGACAAAAACTTCTCGGCATTTGTCAACCACTCAACGAAATCCTGTAAAGCTTCATGAAACTCTGTTGCTTCTCTGAGGGCAATTTCCAATTTGATCTGAAATGAATCATCAGTGTCAGGTAATTCATAAGGAATTCAACTAGACGAATTACTGAGGTAGAAAAACCTTAAGTCTTTAGAAATATACTCCAATATTAACAATATCCTTTTTCTTTTTTCCAAATAAAAAGGGTAGATCTGATTTTAAATTATTTTTAAAAAGTTTGTAATCAGAACCTATCTTTAGTAATACTCAAATACAAACAATATTTTCTTTTCTTTTTATTTAAAAAAAAGTAGGGTAAGGGCTCCAGTAGTCGGCCATTTAAGAGATCTTTTGTGTATCTTGGCTAACCTAGAACTTTCAGCTATCAATACAGCAACAAAACAAGGAAAAACTTTTGAATGAACCTATCTGACAATGAATCACCTACTTGTTTCAGAAATTAAAAAAAAAAAAATGTTAAAATCCAAGCTATTGTCAACACTAGTAAATACTCCAGATGTCGGCCACAGAATCACCTTAGCTGAAAAATAAGCGGAATCGCAATCTTGGATGACGGGCACACCATTCAAAATGGAAATGACTCATTTCTTATTCAAAAAAAGTACCCAAAACTTAACTGGCACTGGTTGATGATTGAGGATAGGTACATGAATGTGTGAATGTGTCATATCTGATTTTGAATTAAAAATGTACTATTTATGAGGAGTTTTATGTCATTGTGGTCGACTACTGGAGACTGGCTGCCTACTGGAGCACTTACCCTATGTTGCATTTATGATTATATTGTTAAAAAGTAAAAAATCAGAAACTATCCTTAGTAATATACGCAAATATTAAAAACCTACATTTTTCTTTCTTCCTTTCTTTTGTTAAAATAAAGTATGTTGCATTTATAATTAGATTTTTAAAAAGTAAGATATCAGAAAACACTATCATGAGTTGTTGATTGAGAACAAAACTAGCAAACAGCTCAACAGAAATAAACAAACGAAAAAAAACGGATATGAAATAATAATTCAGACAAACACCAACCTTTCTGTCATTGGCCCTATTTAGGACATTATCCCATCTCTGCTTTAATGTTTTCAAGTTGTGCTGCAAGTTACCGGCAGCTCCTTCGTTTGAGCGTTTTAAGTACTCTTGCCCTTGTTGAAGTACTGAATCAATTTTGTGCTTATTGCTGTCAAGATCATTATAAAGTTCCTGAAATGAAGAAATAGATTGATATCAATTAACAGCATTATTAACTATTTAATTCATAGCTTGATAAACATTTTGAAAAAAAATATTACTGCATAAAAAGGGGGAATGATATTTGCTTCAATGGACAAAGCAACACATTGAGCAGTATTGCATTCCTCTCGAGTTCAAATATATATACTGTTGTCCCCGCTTAATCGGGTAACAGATAAACAAATACCCCGTTTATACGAATAAAATATTTTGGAACCGATGCCATAGACGTTATGCTAAAGATCCCCACTTAATCAAATACCCTGTTTAATTGAATAATATTTCTTGGAACCGTCAGTATTCGTTTAAGCGGGGCCGAGAGTATAGGCACCAAGGGCTGAATTTAGAAAGGTGCATTTTGCTTAGAAAAACAGCATATGCAAAAAAAATACGATTACTGTCATATTTCTACAGGATTAATTTAAAAAATTGATAAATAGCTCATGAGAATGAAGAGTGTAGAAACACTTACCATAAATCTGTTCAGCTGTTCTCGTGCAGTTTCTGGCAAGCCTCCGACCGGTTTTGAAGACACAAGTTGACTGTCGATATCGCTTAACCACATAAGCAAATCTTGAATTTCTTGGTTGAATATTTGTGCCTAAAACATCAGAATAGAGTAACTAAAAACTGAATCACAAGTATGAGATATTGGCCAATAGAAATTCAATTATTTTTAGTTTATACTCATTTAGTAGAACAGTATACATTCTAAGCAAATTTTTTCACAAACAAAGGCTGAAAAACAATTAAAAAATTCTACTTTGAAGTATGGGAGAGTAATAATTCTAGAAATAAGGAGATTTGATTGAACTTGAACAGTCTATGCATGCACTGTATTCAAAAATAAGTTAAAAAGTTGTTTTGCTAAATTCACACACGTTCGACTGATCTTCCTAATGTTACTTTCTAAAATATGTTCGTCGGCGGAATGCCATTGCCACGAGAATTTTGACGCTCGGTTTCCCCACTAGATGGAGGAGTTCTTACCCAGTACTTACTAAATAGTATGTATTTATTTTGGGTTACTTTTTAATAGACGTATCAAGTTTAGAAATTTTGCCTCGTCTCCATGGAAACCGTGTGAAAGAAAAGAGCTCTACTTTTTTTTATGCACTAGTGTTGAGGCATTTCTTTTTTTTTTATATATTTATCGAATTAGGCTTACGCTTTTATTTATATCATCATATTTCAGTTATTTCTAATTGTTTTCTAACAAATCTAGTGTTAAATAGTTTGTTTTAGCAAGACCTACCATCATGAGTAACCGCAATATAAATACTTTTAAAAGTATTTTATTAACATTGATTGAATAATAGTTTACGCACAAAGCCATTTTAATCGTTTGCATTTAACCATTGTTGCAAAAACTAAGTGGGGAAAAAGTCTACCGCGCCGTAAATATGACAACCATAACGGGAAATCAATTTTTCCTTCATCCGCCTCCTCTCGTTCCACATTATTATGTATTTGACATAATGAAACGTACCTCATTCAATGCTTCCTCCAACTCATGCTGCCTACGAGCTGCTTTGTCTTGTAAGTGCTGCCATCTTTTGTTCAATTTACTAAGCTTGCTCTGAGTGACACTAGCGTCTTCGCTGCCTCGATTGGCTTCGATTAATTGCCTTCCAGCAGAATTCAATGTATCCACACTGGTTTGGTGAGCTTGAATGTCATTCATAAGCACCTAAAATATTAACAAAATTTAATGATTCATTTCCAGTGATTAAAAGAAAGCCACAAGAAAAATGACATATCAGGTAACAAATTATACGCCTCAATAACTTTGAAACTTTTTTTGCTATACCTTCTCTTGAGCATCAGATAAGCATTTCTAACAATAAATAAACTTTTAAAAAATATCAAAATAAGCCCAACACTAGTTAAAGAGTTTTAAAAATGATTAAAATTATTTCAACTGGTGTAATTAGATTAATGTCTTAAAAACATTGGAAATTCTCTCTGCTCTTAAAATACTTTAGTCAACAAAATAAAATCATTTGTTCATAAGAACTGATAAATTTTAAAGTTATGCTTTAATTAAACTTGCTTTGCAGTATCAGAAATTATGATAACTAAAATGTAAATAATATATTTCCAATTACACAATATCAATACAAATTCAAAAGATTATATTTACTTGTATACTGAATACTTTAATATATAATGATAAATTTGAAGAAAAAAGGGAAAGGTGGGGTTCTAGTAGGTTTCAAGCAATAAAAAGAAGAATCAGGTATTAAAAACCATAAAATCTAAAACATATAAACTTTTTTTAAATTTCTAGGCATTTCCATTAAACTTGCAGCATTTTTTTTTTTTTTTTCAGAAATTTGTTTTTAAAGGCATAGTTGTAAAAAAAAGACATTGAAAAAGAGTAATAATAAAAGGAATAACATTAAAATAATTCTTACTTTATGTTTAGCTAACTCCACTTCAATAACTTGAGGATCTCCGAACACTGGAGTAAGTTCATCGAGAGTATTTTCAGTTTTAGTCATCCATACCATAAACTCATCCAGGGCATGCTGGAACTGTCCCAACCTCAGCAAAGCATTTTCCAGCTCTCTCTGAAAGATGAAATAAAAATAAAATAAAATAAATAAATAAATATATCATATAAGATTAAAATGAGAATCTTTTATTCACAGATTTTCTTTTTCACGTTTCTTGTCAAATTTGAATTGCAATGAAACAATGTATGGATGAAATTCTGTACCTGTCTATCAACAATGCCTTTCAGTAAATCATCCCACCGCTTATTAATTTCTGCTAACGGCTCCCTTATTGCTTTAGCTTGAGCAGGGGATGTCCTTTCCATTAGCTCATGAGCCTGCCTGTTTAGCGATTCCACTTCTACCATATGTGGATCAACCTCTTGCTTAAAGGCCTGTAAACAATCAATATATATAGCATATATTAAATTTAAAAAAAAAGCACAAATTTTTAATTTTAAAAGTATTTTTTCTAAAGTTATGCAATATATTTTACGAAATGCAGTATAAGGAGAAAAATTACGTATTGATTGAATTTTTTTGAATTGAGAACTAATAATATAAATAAGTCACTTTTGTAATTTTCCACAATCAATAAATGAAATGGGTTTTATTTTTTAAGCTTAAAAATAGATATGAACGAAATTTGAGTACTGAGAGTTTGATGCATAACTTTTCATATATATTCTGTTGCTCCTACCATCACTAGCAAAAAATTATATTCAATAATATGTTAATTATTCCTACGTTAAAATACAATAACTTTTACAACAAAAAGAACTTTCAACTGTTTTTAGATGTCTTGAGGTGCACGAATTAAAAGGACTAAAAATACAGTTTCATAGAAATATTTTTTACCTGAAGCTGCTGAATTTGGCCTTTTACAGCTTCAATGTCAGAGCCCACTGGTCCAAGACCAGCAAAAGTCTCTTCAGCATAATCCAAAAATTCCAAGAGATTCTATTGAAAAAGTTGGAAACATAAGTATCTACGATTAAGACAATTCAAACAATACTAAAAATAACATGATTTAAGAAAAAGCATTAAATATATAAAACACATTAAAAATTAAAAATATTACTGATATTTTTTAAGATGTAAGGGTGAATGGAGCAAAAATAGGTAAAAAAAAATATAGCTTACAAATTTAATTGCTATATAAGTCAGAGACATGCAAAAAATGATGTCAATGATTATTATCATCAAATGAATACAGCCTAAATAATTAAAATAGGGACTTCAATACCCTTTATTAAAACTACTAACCTGATATTCATGTTAGCAACTCTACAAAAAAATACTGTCGCCCTCGCTTAATCGGGTAACGGATAAACGAATACCCTGCTTATACGAATCAAATATCTCAGAACCGATGCCATAGACGTAATGTTAGAGATCCCGCTTAATCGAATACCCCGTTTAACCGAATAATATTTCTTGGAACCGACAGTATTCGTTTAAGCGGGGCCGACAGTATATGTAATGAGGCAAAAAATCTGGCCATTAAATTTTTTAAATATTACAATGGTGAGCTAATTCTTTTTTTGAGAGTTGAATTGTAACAATTTATTGTCCTGCTGTCTCACAGACAATTCTGTAATTACAGGAAAATATTCATCCAAGTTGCTTTTCCTGATAAGTCTTAATTAAACAAGTCATTATTAGAGCATGCAATAACAGACACTTAATATTTTTCACCATGGATTTAATTCAATCATAAGGCCCAAAACAGGCCTATTATGAGCTATTACTATTCACATAAACTTTAAAATATTATGCTTACTCCTAATATATCATGGAAATTCATGGCTTTCTCCATAGCATCAACCAAATTCTGCTCCCGCTTGGCATACAAAGAGGTGACATTGTCCCAAGCAGAATCCAAATCTTCAATGTGCTTCTTAACTTCTGGTTTGTCCGGCTCACCACACAGCTGCATCAAGTCTTGTCCAGCTTGACGACATTGGTCAACTTCAGGTTTAGTTTGCTCAATTTCTTGTTTGATTTCCTTGGGAAATAAAATGTTGATGTAGAAACTCTTGATATTTTGCACATTTAAATAATAAGAATATTACTATTTATCTAAAGCAGAGCTGAAAAAATAAATAATGTTTGGTATTGAATACACAGTTTAAATTTTTACAAATCATTTCAGTTGCCAACATTGCAGCTGACAATTAGGGACAGTTTACATGAGTAAACGAAATGACAAAAATTTAAGAGCAAAAGGGATTTTTAAAACAGAGATTTCTTAAATTAAGTCTAAGAACCAAAAACAAGTGTTTAAAAAAACTGCCAGAGCCCAAAATTTGAAAATTGAGATTAGTATTATTACAATTATTACTTTTTTGAAGTTAAAAACTACAAATTTGCACTCAGAAAATATTTAAAAATAGACTTAAGTTTGTTTCCTCCATTAAGAGATGGTAAACATTTCTTGCAACAGGTACAAATTTAGAAACTTGAAAGGAAGATCTGGAACATTTTACCCCATTTTATGGAAAATAATTATTAAAAAAGGAAAAATAATAATCCAGTGTGAAAAATTGTCAGCCATATACAATTTTCATACCTGTGTAAGAGAAGGTTTTGTTTTTATGATCATGATCTTTTTACTACTCCGGTTTTTTTTCTGTGAAATTCTGATCACTGGAAAATCGCTTTCAAAGGAAATTTCATTGTTTCGATACAATTGGATTACTTTATTGGCAAGTTTGGGAGAAATTCGGAAGTTTCCCGAACAAACGGAGAAAGTTTTCAGCTGTGATCTTTACAAAAAATGTGTATGTAACTACACTCTGTTCTTGGAAAAGATAAACTGGAAGTAAATAAACTAGTTGCCAGTAGGTTTACCATTTTTGGGAATTTTCCCTGGAATATGAAAAAAAAAAATCATTAGCACCATGATTTTCTTGTCCAAGTCAAACACTTGATTGATGTCACCAACTGACAAAATTCTTTGTTTATATCTAGTCAATCTTTCCTGCGAGCGAAGTATAGTCCTTATTTACAAAAGAATAGTTCCCTTGTATAGTCAAACTCTTCCCAAAAAAAGATACAACCACATATATAATTCACAAATAAATATCTATGCTTACTTGGAGGGCATTCCTTTGATGTTGTATGGCATTAGGTTCAACTGCAGGAGGCTCTTGAGCATTGAGGCTGTCCTGTAGCTCTTTGAGAGCTTTCATAACCATCGTGAGCTCGTCCCAAAATCTCTCAGCAGCGGCCAACGCATCTTCGAGAGAGCGACCTCTGTTACGAGCCAACTTTTGAATATTATCCCAAAGTTGATTCAATTTGTCAAGTTTCTGTTTGATGTCTGTAAAAAATTTAAATTAAAAGAAAATTAAAAATATAGCTTTAAAAAATAATATTTGGAAGCATTAATAAAGATAAAATTTCCACAAGTGAAACAAAAATTTAAATTATGGGTTATGAAGCAAATTCTAATGAATTAAAATATCTAATAGTTTAGTATATTGTTAAATCATTTAAAAATTTAAGCTGGGAATATTCCATAGCTTATGACAAAGCTTACGAACATCTGATTTTACTAAAATTTTCAAAGCTCACTGCGGTAAGCTGACTAAAACTAAAAAATATATGAAATTATGATTTAAATTGATATTTTTTTACAAATCAAGTTCAATCAACAGATGAAAGTTATTCGTACAGATGCATATTTCAGTCATGTACCCCAAAAAAAAGAGTTGATTCACAGATCATCTAAAACAATAAAGCAAAAATGCCAACCTTTAACAGCTGGATCCCGAGCACTTCCAGCTTTAATAATGACATCATCGGCAGCTCTTTTGACAGCTTCTAGAGCATTTGAACGCTTGTCTAAGTCTTCCAGAACAGCTCGGTTGTCATTCAATTGATCTTCAATTTTTTCTGGGTGAGCTGAAACTGGCTCTGCATTCTGTAACTGATCTGCAGTGCTGCTCAGAGAATTCAGCATGCCGTCTAATTTATCTGAAAACTGAATTTAAAGGAGAATAAGTAAAAGAAATATGAAATGAAAATTTGCAAGTTTTATTTATCAAAAATGCAATTCTTTACAATAACACAAAACAAAAAAATTATGATATACACCTTAGAAAAATCTTCATTTTAAAAGTTATTGGAAAAAACTTTCGTCAAGTAAATGTATTTTTAAATTATGGCATAAGGTTAAAGAAAAAGTTTTAGTCTGTTATCCGATTTCTTGCAACTAGGTTCTAAAGATTTAAAATTTATTCCTTTTTTTTTAATTTCTTAGTTTGGTTTTCCCTATTTAGTTGTCTGTGGCATTACTTTTGATTCGGAAAAAAAAATCATAGTAAACATTGGATAACACAAAAAATCATTATTCCAAAGATGTAATTAACATCTAATGTAACTTACCAATTTTGAGACCATTTCAAAAACTTGTCACATTTATAAATTATTCTTAAAATTAATGTATTCACTATTTATTTATAATGTTTTTCCAGGAACTAAGAAAACATTCACTAGTGTAGCAATAGTTCTTCCTAATTTTGAGGTTAGCCTAATATTTAAGCTTAGATTTATGTACTTGTACGTTGCATTTTATAGTATCTTTCATGTTAAAAAACTCTGAAGTTACTGGATCATATCTCTGTAAAAATTTATTTTTAAAAATGTTTTGCATATTTATTAAGAAAAAATAATCATAAGAATTACATCAGATTAATTAATATTCAAACTTCCTTCACTATTTATGTTAGAAATTATTCCAAATTACCTGTGAAGTAGCTTGCATAGCTTCCTCCAAAGCATTCTGGCGATCTCGCAATATGTCTTTCAGAGCATTATATCTACTATTATCGGAGTCCATGATTTCTTGGATTTTAGCTCCTTCAGATGGTGTACAGAGTTTCTTCAATGCTGCCCCAGTTTTATTCAACTTATCGACCAATGCCTTGTGTTCTGCAACAGACTGCATCAGGGCCTGTTAGGAAAAAAAATGTCAAAATTAGGTGAGTAAGACTTCAAAAAATAAGCATGAGGAAATGTTTTTCATAATATTTATCTAAGCACAGTAAATCAATTGAATTACCTTATTTCTATCTTGCTGTTTCTTGATTTGATTAGCATTCATTGATGGAGTTTCTAGCAAATCAGCTTCTGCTTCGATTTCATCCAGCCACTGGCACAAATCTGCGTGAGTTTCGAAAAAATGTTCGGACAGAGGCAATGCTTGTTCCAGAGCAGCTAAGCGATCTGCGCATAATGCGGACACAGAATTTGTGACGTCTTTCAGCTCTTCAGACTTGTCTTTCACTTCTGCGAGATCATCTCCAGTTGATTCCCTCATCAGTTTCTTCGCCGCAGACAGAATATCTCGAACTCGTCCTTTTTGACTGCTAACTTCCTCATTTAAGGCCTGAAAGTAAAATATAAAAAATTAGAAATAAGATTCTTTGTTATTTAAATGGTGCTTTAAATTTTAAGTGAACAATTTGTGTTATGTTAATTAAATTCTTCACGATTGATCTTTTCAATGCGTGCCTTATTTCAAGAAATTCTTACTTTCTGTTCCTTCAATAGTCCTGCTAAAGCATCAGGATCAACAGATAAGGGCTCAGCCTGCAACAACTGCTTTTCAGCTTCATGAAACCAGTCTAAAAGATCTTCAATGTCTCCAATAACCTACATAAATGGAAAGAATAAATATAATGCAATTTTGACAAACACTTTGCTAAGTAAGAAGTGTACTCTCACAATACACAAATAAAAAAATCATCACAAGCTCATAAAATCCTAGCTTGTTAAAAATTTATAAGAAATAAAACTGTCCGTTATCAATGCTTTTATTGCAATATAATCTAACCAGACATTGTGTATTAAAATGTCAGGATGTAAGAGTATGAACTTACTTCCACATTTCTTTGTTTTGATAGATCGATTCTTTCGGCCTTCCTTTGTACTTGTTCACAAATAGCATCAAATCTGCGATTCACACGTGAAACTTGGTTCTCGATTTCTGCTGCACCTTGGCCTGGTGACATTTGACATAACTGAGGACCAAGATGATTCAAAGTATCTACCAAAGGTCGGTATTCTTGTATTTCACCCTCAAGCCTCTGAAGAAAAAAAAGTTGAACAAATTGCTTTAAATGAGAAGAGTATTTTCTTAGTCAATCAATAATAGTAAGTTTTGTTTTGAAAAGAATACTACTATTATAATTGTACTAGTGCAAAACATTTCACTGATTTTATTGTCACTTAACTTTGATTTATAACGATAAGCTAACACAATATTTCATTCATAAACAATTTCATTCGTCTTTTCATTAACTATCTTCCAAGCATTCTAAACTTGTATACTATAATACAAAATTTTAAAAATACTTTTTCAAATATTTTTCTGTTTTACTAGTTTTATTTTTAGAATGCATTTTCGAATTCAAGTTGAAATATTCTGTTAAAACTGAAGATCAATATTTCTTGTGAATAGACGACAATCGATTGATTTGTGAAAGTTAATACTCATCTGAGTCTGTCAACTTTTCTTTTTTAATCTTTGACAATTCAAAATATAACACAAAGCCTAAAACTTGATGACAGCACTTGTAGATGGCAACAGATGCTTACATCAAACGTTGTATTTACACAATAAGTGCTACTATGCACTAACTACAGACATCAAACAGCAAAATTTGATTCTAGTATTCACTAACCCATATTCAAACTTGTGAAAACTACTAACCTGAATGATAGTTTCTTGACTAGACAGGCCCACATTTTCCAGATTTTTCAACTGCCTTTCAGTGGAATCCATCCAGGATGTTACACGTTCATGAGATGCGTGATAGTTTTGGACTAATGGCAGAGAATCTTGAGCTTGGCGCAGCTTATCGGCTGCACGACTTGTGAGGTCAGTAAACTTGACACTTAAATTGTCAAGCTTTTCTTTCATTCGTATTACATCATCACCTATTAAAAATATAAACATAAAAATAAAGATTATATTATCAAACAATTTAGAATGCTAAGTAGAGAACTCTGTAATTGCCGAAAAGTTTGCATGTTGCATTTAATGTTGAACTTGATTAATTAAGCCCAAGATCTTCCTGCCATTTCTTGAACTGTTGAGGAGAGTCATATTGTAATATATTTATTATTTATACAAACTAGGATCAATTGAATATCATATAAACACAAAAAAATTGATTATAATCTAATTAAACGGTATTTTCTTGTTAAAAAGCACATACATAGGCACTTGGACCAGCCTATTCTCCAGAAGAATGGTTTGCACCAAGTAATAAAAAAAAGGACCAAGGCGTGCAACTAGAGGCTATCCTAGAAGTCAAAAGTCCCAAGTTTTACCTTTCTTAATGGAATATTTACTGTTTGTGTCGCACATAATTGACAGGTACCATCTCATTGTGAGAGCAATATATATGTGGGGGGAAGGAGCAAATAATATGAAAATTTTACTTTTGAAGCAATTTAGGTTTTAAAGAAAGTATTTTTTTGAAGACAAATTTATTTAATTCAAGGAGATGGCTGCTAAAATCAAACCGACAAGGCATCACGCAGTATTTCTCCAGGCATAAATTACATGTACAAAACAATTTTAGGTATAGTTTTATGTATTTTCTATTTTTGCTCAATGAAGTACCTCAACAGTATTAAATACTTTATTAAACTCGAAGAGAAAGAAAAAAGCGGAATGATGCACCAATCGATATTTGATGAAATACACATTAGCTGCAAATGAAGAACATTACTTTTCACTGACTATATCTTGTTAAATAGACGAAGGAAAAACTTCCTTTTCAGTCACAAACTTAAGAATGATTAATTAATAATAAATTGGTACCTGAATATCCAATTAGTAAAAGGATAGTTAAAACTTAAAGTAGCACAAAATGTGTACGCCCAAAACATAGTAACAGTTTGAAGAGAACAAATTCTTGCAATAACAGTGTATAAGAATTAATAATGATAAATTATATTTAGATTTTTTTTTCTTTTACCTGAAGCATGCTTCATTATGTCTTGACCAGCACTTGCTACATCATCAACTTGCTTTTGATGATCAGCAATTTCTTCACTGAGTTCCTATAAAATACCTCGTCAATGTTTACTTATTTATTTTTGAAAGTATTGTTGAAAAAACATGCATGAAAATAAAATAATTTTTAAGTATTCAAAATATTAAAAGTTCAAATTTCGTTGATTACATATTGAATTACTGAAAGTTTATGCATTAAAATTATATTTCTTAGTAAACATTACATAGCTAATTACATACATTTACAAATGTAACTAAAAAACTTTTGGAAAATGGCTATTTTTTTCCCTCCCCCCTAAGTCGTTTGAAGAGAAAGAAATCAGGTTACAGAAAAAAAAAGTTTTAGCGCTAAAAAACTAAACTCTAAAATCTTTGCTCGATTGGCACAAGAAACTTCATTTTAAAATAATATGAAAGAGTTTATAAAAATCCTAAGAAATGTAGTTAAATGTAGTGTAAGAAATGTAGTGAAATGTTTTTGAGCTGTTAGTATATTTTCTAAAAAAAGGAATTTCCTTTGCTTCATTTCAATAAAATGCAGAATTGTTCAAAATTTTAGAATTGAAACTTTCATTAAATAAACTATTGCAAAATGTATTTCCTACAAAATGCCAGTCAAAATTGCCTGAAAATTGTACTAGAGCTTGCATACTTACTAAATTTGTTTATTTTTTTAAACAGAAAACATTTCAGTTGTAAAAGGTTATTAAGGTAAATGTGCTAAAAAGTTTTATTTATAATTTGCAATATAGCAATTAAAATTAATAATTATAGCACCTAAAAATCACCAGTAAGTGTGCTAATTCAAAAATTGTAAAATTCCAGAAATATGAATGTTGAAAAAATAAAGTCAAAAACTTACAACAAGCTCATCCAGCTGTTCTTGTAACTTGTCAACATAGACGCTCAAAGTATGGAACCTGGAAAACCGAGATGCCATCTCATCAATCCAGGCCATTAGGTCTTCATAATTTACATTGAAAGAGCCCATGCCTTGGTAAGCTTCAGCTAAAAGCTGTCCAATGTGCTCACTGTCTTCTACAACCTTTGCAAAATGATTGGTGGCTTCTTGTAGTTTTTCTACAACCATTTGAGCTTCATCATCTCCTACAAGACCCATTAGAGTTTGAGCAACCTCAGTGAGTTCTTCGAAGGCTTCTTTATGATCCATAATGTCTTCATGAAGAGCCTAAGAGAGGGATTTTAAAATTAGGATTCAAGCTGAAAATTTTAATTAGTATTATACCTTAATTGTTACAACAAAATGATATTTAAAGCAGAAAATACAATATGGCTTTACATGGCTAGAGTCACCAGACTTAAAAACCATTGTGAAGAGTTCATTTCTTAAATAATATTGACCTGATTGCAATAACAGTTATTAAGATTTACACGATGTCTTACTATGAAAAATTACTGATTGCAAAATATGCCTTTACTTTTTAAAAATTTTCCTTTTCTTTGTTAATTTAAAATCTAAACTTGAAATTCAAAATATACTTATACAATGATTTGATTGGACATGATACATTAAAGTGAAGATTTAATATTTGATAAACTGAATTATAAATGATTTGGAGCAAAATATTCTTATAGTAAGAAGAAAGTAGCGGCTAGTTTTTTGAACTATTTCATGTGTGGTCACAAAATGGTTGAAAAGAATGACTTTGTTTGTTGG